>ML846091.1:0-20545 GCA_009831015.1 Picea engelmannii | reverse complement strand
AGCCAATCTCTTCTTGTAATCCGGAAGTGTCATCAGTTTATCATTAATAACCTTCAGACCAGGTAGACCTTTCTTTTGGAGAGCCTCAATCTTATTGAAGAACCTTTGTACCCCCTGGTCCATGATCTGAACCTTTTCTTCCAATTGTAGCATTAATCCTCTATTGGTCAAAACCCTTTTGACCTCAAGGATGGTCTCTATTCTGTCTTCGATCTTCAACTCTTCTAGCTCTTCTCTGGTCTTATAATTGAGGAACTTGATGATATCATTCGCTTGTCTTGGCCTCTTTCCCAATTCTACTCTGATATTCTCAATAGCCTGTTTACTCCTCTGGACCAACTCGTTCTGCTCAAACATGATTTGGATCATGGGCCAAATCTCATTTATGGACTTTGTGATGTCTGTCCATACATTCTCTTTGACCTCAGCTAAAGTATTCCCTTCCACTGTTTGATTTTGGAGATGTTGTAACTCCCTCTTGAGCTGCTCAGTTACCTGCTTTGCTTTGGAGAGACTGGTATGGAAGGAAGTTTTGAGTTCCTCGAGGTTCTCAACTTCCTTCTTAATCCTGCTGATTTCTGTCTCTTGCAGGTTCATCTTTTCCATGGATTTGGCGAGGTCAGTTGTCCCCTCTTGTGGTGTCACTGGTGTTGCAGATGGGATTGTTGTTACTGCTGTTGTGCTTGCTCCTAAAATCAGAATGGAACTCAATGGAATGACTTCCATTGGCTTCATTTGTTCCTTCTCTTTTAATAATCTCTCCATATCTGCTTCCATTTCTTTGAGCTGTGCATTCTGCTCCATAAGCAGTTTGAGCATTTCGTCCTTCTCGCCTTATTTCTCCACTATCTCCTTCGCCTGTGAGTCCTTTGCAGGCGGAAACTTCAGTTGTTTTCTCAAGGAGGCGATGTCTGCATTCTTTTTCTTTATCATCTCCTCTGTAACTTTGATGTTCGAAGGATCATAGCCGATCTTGAGGACCAACTCCTCCAAAGTATTGATTCTATTGTCCTTCGCAAAGGATGATATCTTCTCCTACTTGAGCAGCGTTTGACCATTGTTGAGCGACACCTACAATTTGGCTGCACAAGCAGAAACATGTGCCAATGTATGGAATACCATCTCCCCTGTCTGCTTGTGCAGATCCATCTGATCTGCTGGGTGCACGTCCTTCAGCTGGAATTCGAAGGTGGCCCTCTTGTAGTCTTTGATTACCTTGGGGTCTGGTACCTGCACCTGGAGGAAGTCCATGTGCATCCTACCCTTTTCTGTGTCAAAAGTAGATAACATCCTATGCTGCGCAGTCGACGTCTTCTTTTGAAATTGAGCGTAAGTACTGTTGGTAAGGGTTTGATTCTTTTTCTTAATCGTCTCGTACTTCTTGAAAATGCTCAACTTAGGCCCAATCTTGCCCGGCTGAGTATCCAGTGGGGAGTCTGAGGATTTCCTTGGCACTGCAAGGGTGATGTCCTTATGTAGGCTTGAGCTGAAAGGTGGGATGACAGACTTGACCAGTATGGTAGGTGGGATTTCCTTCTCCCCCGTAGGGCCAGGAACTGAAATTGTCTTGGGCCTCTTGGTGTGCAACTGGAACTCTTCGGACGACACCTCTTTGACAGGCAGAGATGATTCTTTTCGAGGCCTTTCTTCCTTAGGGACCTGTGGCGTGGTTTTTGGTGGCACAGTGGTCGGGGTAACCTGCTATTCCACTTCGACCAAGGTGTCAGACACCCACACAGTCTGATTGGCGAGTTTCTCAATTTCGGGCTTAGCTTCATGAACGTACGGGATGTTTTTGTTCTTCACCTGCATTTCTGAGATGATCCCGTAGGGATCATAATGCCATGGGAAGCTTAAGAAAAACTTCATCTCTCTCAGCATCTGGTCCGCTTCTCCTTCGACGCCATGACTGTTGCAGATGAAGGAGCCAATCTGCCCCTTGATTCTAAGTTATTGCTTTTTCTTCAAGGATACAAATTGGATGTCATCTGAATTCATGATCTGTCTTATATACTCTAACGCAAATATTCTTACCGAAAAATACTTGGGCAGCTTGTAGGGTGCCAACTCGCACCCGAATACTCTGATCTCGGTGTGGTTTTGATACAGGTACCAATCCCCGGTCTTTGTGTTGTCCAAGAGATGCAGGATTCTCTGGACTTCGTCATTTATTTGAGGCTCGGGCCTGCCGCTCAACATGCTTACCACAGGGTGTTAGAACAGATCGATGAATGCCTTGAAGCTATATTCTGTGGAGTTATGCTTCAGCAAAGAGGTCCATCCTGTGACTGGCTCAGGCCTTCCATCTGCATCCATTTTCTGCATGGAAAAACTAAACTTATCTGCTTGGTAGAAAACAAACATGTAGGCCAATATAGATGAGTATCTGAACATGCCTTCCGTGCCAAAATTCACGAACTGTTCGTGAATATTGTCTACCAAGAAGGTGCTGAAATCAAACTGTGTGGTGGGATTTTCATCAGTGGAGAAAATGGATAGAAAACCCAAAATGGGCTCATGTACCCATTGGTTGGAATAGCAGCCTAACAGAGCACAAAGGGAGGAAATGACCTGGTTTCCCTTGGTGGAGAACATGGACGACGGGTAAGGGGGATTTGTGGAAGGGAATTGAGTGGAGGTGGGAAGGAAAAGCTCGAATATTTGAGCTCTCTGGGGAAAAGTCATTTTCTGATACAACTCTGTAAGGATATCCAAGTTGAAAGGAGACACAGAGTCTGAACGGGGAATTTGCATCATCTGGTCTATGTATTCGGGCGTGATGAGGAACAGGGTGTCTCTAGATGAGGATATGATGGCTCTCTGTATAGGAATATAGTGAGCTTGGCATTTAAGTGCGAACTCGGGAAAATGGTGGATCTGGGGAAAAAGGTAAAGGGGCAAATTGGACTCCCAGAGTCCAATTTCATCGCTCTGGTCCAAGAAAACCTCCCTGATCCATGACTGGAGGTATGAGAAATCGAAATTGCATTTGGTATCGGCGATCAATCTGTCTTTGTTAACCAGTGGGATCTTGTCCAGGTCGACAGGAGGTGGGAGAAAAGGATTCTCCTCTCCTTCTTCTTGTCTTGGCTTTGGCACCATCTCTGCAATAGTACCTGCAATAAACACGAATTTAGTGGGGTCGAATGACTGTGGATGAAGGCGACGAGATGTAACGGAGGAGCAAGCTATGAGTTTCTCTGGTGCATCGAGTGAACATCAAAAGTATGGGAAAACGGTAGTCTTATTTGAAAAATGGGTCGGTTGGGCGCGGGAGACAGGTCAGCTGGATAACGGATAGGTTATCCAGTAATAAATGGACAACGGGCCACTTGGGGGTGAGATGGCAGGTGACGGTGGCTGAAACATACGGAAGGGTGATGTGGCTGCTAGGGATTGGAGGCAAAAGTCGCAATAAGGGGTTGGTCATGAGTGAAAGTGGGTAGGGGATTGACAGCGGTTATGGGATGGGACATAACTCGGGATCAAGTGGAAGATGACGTCCATGAGTGATTGAGGGCTGTTAGATAGCAGATGGTGACGGGACTTCGAGACCAATAGATTTATGCCACCTCATATAGGGACCCGCCAATGGGAGATTACAATTCCGGACCCCCCCCCTCGGTTAAAAGCAGATCATCCAGGGGGTCTGAAATCCATTGTGGGCCATTGATATGCCCACCTCTTTCTGAGCCATAGATCCAAGCGTGCTCTTTATCGTTCATTCCAGACCCCCCCCCTCCATTAAAGGCAGAACAGACGGGGGGGTCCAGAATCCAATCTGGGTTGTTGATTTAAGTGCTCGTACCTGGGTCGCCCAGATGTGCACCAATCTTATTACCAATTCTGGACCCCCGCCTGACAAAATGTAGAATGGTTGGGGGGGTCCAGAATGCTCTGTGCACCGTAGATCTGGGCGTCGTGATCAGAACCGTCGAAATGTGCAGGAAGCGTAAACTGGGGAGCGGAGAACACATGCGCTTGGAAAACTTAGGATAAAATCATTTTTATGGTTTTTTTCCCAAATTTTTCAAATAGGCACTACCAAGGGACTTCGGCCAACTATCTTTTAAGAATTTGGAACATGGTGCAATCTTGACATCAAGCTGGTTTTATTGGAATGTAACAATAAAGAAACTAACCTATGTTCTAACCTAGTTTCCTATGAGATTTAACCCAGATTAAACTGTTGGGTTAAGAAATTACTCTACCCTAGGGCTATCTGACCAGGATTAAACAGTCTGGCCAGATTTATTCACTAATCTAACCTAGACACTTTGGCTAAGATTAAACTGTTTAGCCAAATCATTCACTATCCTATCAACATTAAATTTAAAAAGAACGTGGACATGTTTGAAAGGTATGGACCAAGTTACGATTATTGCATGGGGATTTATTTCAATTCTTTTATGCCCTCTTTTCTTTCCCTTTTTTTTTTTTTGATCCTTTTTNTTTTCTCAAATTATTTGCAGAATGAAAAATCATTTGTCAACAAAAACACTAGATACAGATAATATCCCAGTCACTAATTGATTCCCATAACTTATGGGGTGATAACAGCGACTCCACCTGGGGATGGTACTTTCCCTGTGAAGTGCCAAGAATCCTGGTTCCTGTCATTCTGAAAATTTCTGCCTAGCAGCCTTCGTCGGTTTTATTCTCAAAAATTGGAAAAACAATGGTCAGCAACTTAGGGCCTTCTCTTCGGGCTTCAAATAACTGACGAATGTTCTTCACTGAGAAAATGCAAGTGAAAATGAAAATTAAAATGGTATGTAAAATGGAGAGTGAGAACTCGAATCTTCTATTGAGGTGGTACATAATGTTTCAACATTCTGCCATTCACAGGTGCTCCTGGCAGATCTGACCCATTGGCGTTGTTTAGCAAGAAATCATTGTTCCCCCTGAAAGCTTGGATCATGTATGGCCCTGCCCATAGATTGTCAAATTTTCCATGCTTTCCCTTTTCTTCATTTCTAGCGTCCCATTTCAGCACCAAATCTCCCAACTCGGAATTATCTTCCTTGGTTCGTTTGTCAAAGATTTTCTTGATGTTTCCTTGGACTACCTGAGTCTTGTTGAAAACTTCTTCTCTAGTCTGTTGCAAATGGATCATCTGGTTGATCCTTCTCTGTGAGTCATTTGGCTCAACTTGTACATATTGAAGCAACTTCATGACAGGGACTCCTAAAGAAGTGGGGAAAATTGCCTCTGTACCATAGACCAGTTGGTATGGTGACATACCAATTGACCTTTTGGTGGTCATTCTGTCAGCCCATAATGCAAACACCAACTTATTGTGCCATGATTTCTTGTTTTCCTGCAATGTTTTCTTGATGACATTTACCAAAGTTTTTTTTGAATATTCCGCCAACCCATTCCCCTGAGGGTAGTAGGTTGTGGAATGCCCCAAACCAATGTGATACTGGTTGCAGAAATCTATGAGTTTCTTCAACCGAAAGGCAACTACATTGTTAGTTATAATCTTTCTAGGACAACCAAAATGAGACAAAATATTATTTTCAAGGAATTTGATAATAACAGAGTCAGTGGCTTGCCTGCTGGGTACTGCTTCGATCCACTTGGTGAAATAAGCGGTGGCAGTGAGAACCCACCTGTGTTGGCCTGAGGATGGGGGGTGTATTTCTCCAATGAAATCAAGTCCCCATTGCTGGAAAGGGGCCTCAACTGAGATCGGTTTCAGAGGTAGAGGAAGGAGTTTCCTTTTGCCTTCAAACAATTGACATTGGTGACATGTTGTTACCTTCTGATGCACATCGATGAACAGGGTGGGCCAATAAAATCCAGCTCTGAGTATTTTGTTGGTTGTGACTTTCCAGTTCAGATGGCCACCACATTCCCCTGCATGAAACTCTTGTAACACCTGATCAGATTCATATTTCAGTAAACCATTTAACAGAATACCTGCAGGATCTTTCCAATACAAATTTCCTTCTAGAATACAGAATTTCAAATCTTTCAACTTTAAAAATCTAGCTTTAGTAATAGTCAAACCAGGGGGAGCTTGTAAATTTTGTAAGAAGGATATAAGGTCTGCATACCATGGAGAGTTGAGAAATACCTCTCTCACGTTTTGAGTCGCCATCTCACCCTGTTCATCTACCACATCTAGAAAATTAATGTCAAGAGAATGGAAATTAGATTAAGCCATTCATTTAGCAAGGCCTTGACCTTTGATTAGTTTCGTGGTCTTAATCTTTATATTGTATTCTAAAATGACAACAATCCATTTTCCCCTTCTTCCATCCGGATTGTCTTGTGTCAAGATTTCCTTTACTACCGCATTCAGAACATAAGATATGGTGTGGGAATGGAGAATGTAGACCCTAAAGTCTTTTATTGCTTTTACCAAAGCAAAAGCTTTCTTCTCCATGATCTTGTAATTCAGAGCAGCATCTCTTAATGCTTTGCTAAAGAATGCTATGGACTATTCATACCCTTCGCTCTTCTTTTGCAGTAACACCACTGCTATAGTATGTTCAGAGGCGAAAGAAAAGAGATAGAAATCTTTAGTAAAATCGATACTGATCAAAACTAAGGCTTCTGTGAGTGATCGTTTGACTTGTTTGAAAGACTATCTGGACTCGGAGTCCCATTTTATTTTTACATCTTTTTTAAGCATGTTTGTAATGTTTCTGAGGAGTTCTGCCAAATTGGGAATGAATCTTCGTAGAAAGTTAATTCTTCCAATAAACGACTGTAGTTCTTTGAGGTTTCTTGGGTGTTCTAATTTTTGTATGGCCTCAATTATACCGGGGTCTATTTTGATTCCATCTTTGGAGATTATGTGTCCCAGCAGTTTGCCTTCTTCTAACCCAAAAAGAATCTTCTTAGGATTTAAAGAAATCCCAAACCTTCTACATTTCTCGAAGACTCATCTGAGGTGTCTTATGTGTTTGTCATCAGATTGGGAAAACACAGTTACATCATCTAGATAGATGACAATAAACTTACCCGATTCTTCCACGAAGGCAATATCCATTGCCCTCTGGAACGTGGCTCCTGCGTTCATCAGACCAAAAGGCATCTTCACATACATGAAAGTGCCCCATGGTGTGGTGAAAGCGGTTTTGTCTTGGTCATCTGAGTGAACTAGGACCTGGTTGTAGCCCGAGAAACCGTCCAACGGAGATATCCGACTGGACCCAACCACTCTTTGCAGGATGTGGTCCATTTTTGGCAAGGGGTAATTATCCTTCAGGGAGACTTTGTTCAGGTTTCAAAAATCTATGCAGAGTCTAATTTCCCCGGTTTTCTTATGTGTAGGGACCAAATTAGACACCCACTTGGAGAAACACACCGGAACTATGATCTTGGCATCGTACATTTTCTTGATTTCTTTTTCTATCAGAGGGAGAAACTTTGGATTTATCCTCCTAAGTTTCTGCCTAAACGGTTTTTGGTCTTCTTTTATTGGAATACTGTGTTGTATGATGCTGGTATCATAGGCCTTCAAATCTTCATAGCCCCAGGCAAAAACATCCGAATATTCTTTGAACAACTCAATGTATTTAAGATTTTGTTCCGGGGATAATGATTTGGACAGTTTGACCATCTTGGGTTTCTCTTCAGTCTCTATATTACAGTCTTCTACCTCTTGTCCATGGGCTTCTATTTTTGGTTTTTTGGCTACATCATTACTGTCAAACAAGTCTTCTAAAGGAACAAGACCTCTAGGCAAAACATTGCTTTTTAACTCTAAAACATCAGTGTCCATTTCGTCATCGTCTAATTCTCTTGAATCTATGGTATTTACACTATCAATTTCAAAATCAGAATTATTTACATTTTCGTCTTCGTTCTCTAAATCTATATTTGTACATTCAAATTCGTTTTTACACTGCAAAAGTCTTCGATTTGATCATCATTACCAAACACTTGCCAGTACCTGATATTGTCGGGAACTGTCGGTCTGCATTTCACCTCAACAGTATATGGGCGAGTCAGGTGGAAAGGAATATTACAGGTGGTTGCTGACGTAGCCAATCCGTCGGCTAGAATATTCTGTCCCCTCGGCATTACCTGCAAGTCAACTTCAGTAAAACACCTCAAGGCATCAAGAACAACATTCTTATAAGCTCTAAGACGTGGGTGTTTCGTAGCATACTCAACTTTAATTTTCTTGATTATCAACTCAGAATCACCTCTTACCATAATCTGCTTGGCACCAACCCTTTTCAAAAGCTTCAGACCGAGCATCAAGGCTTCATACTCGATAATATTGTTAGTGCATTGGAAATTTAATTTGTAAGAATGATTCTCTGAATACCTGTTTCTGTGATTATGCAACCAGACTCCTGCTCCAACTCCTTCTTTGCTCACGGCTCCATCAACATCCATACTCCAGAAATCAGCGGGTAACTCTTCAGTTATCACGTTCTTCATCTTTGCTACCTCAATGCTTTCTTGGCCTTCATCTTGACTAGATGTGTCTTCCACCAGCTGAGTATCTTGCTCTCCCATGTCACCATCATTGTACAAGATAAACGAATCTAAGTCGGAATGCGCAGAGTAAAGGGGATAATTGTGCGGTTTTTCTTGGCTACTGACCATGTACTTCATCAATGTTTCTCTGTATAGCCTCCTCTGTTTCCTAAACACTGGGATAGTAGCATAAGACATATCCAGTTGTAAGGTTCCTTTCAACTTATCCCTCCAAGATCGGGATAGCAACATCCAATACTTCGGCGGGATGTCTGCAACCACCACATTCATTACCATGCTCTTCGCAGGAATCTGAACCAAGGTGATGCATAGGTCCTTGATCAAACCAATACATCTAACTTTATTGGAGTCGAATGAGTGTAAGTCCTTGTAAGGTATGGTGACCTCCAGTCCCAGTTTCTCCATTACTTCTTTGGGCATCAGATTGTGGGAAGCATCCGAATCCAACATAGCGTTATGCAAGATCAAGTCGTGTATGTTCAGACTGATGTAAAAAGGAGCAACCTCACCAATATCATCTCAATTATCTACTTCAGGTCTGAAAAGAAGCTCGGGTTGATCATCAGTAAGGTTCACAGTGTTTGAATGATTTGTTGATCCAATGGTTAAGGCCTTCGTGCCTATGTTAGGTTCGATGGCCAGTGCTTTAATCACCTGTGAATGATAACCGTCTCTGTTCATCAAATCTGTAAGTGGGATGGGAATTTTTATTTTGGCCAATTCCCCCTCAAGGCTGAAAGGTGTAGGGGTTCTGCCTTGGCTCATCAATTCTGGTTTGTCCACCATCTTCTTCTGCTCAGAAGTTGTAACACCCTGTTTCCCCCAGATTGTAAATATAACTGAACTGGCCAAAGACTATGGCAAAACTCATAAGCATGAATATGTGATGTAAATGGACCTGCAGGAAGAGGTCAATGGATGTAAAATGACAGTTTGAAATTATTGCAGAACTGCTGAGAGGGGATGTACGGAAAAGAGACCACGATGGTGGTGGAGGGCACCTTGAAAACGGGGCGTTAACTTCCACTGAGAATTTAATACCGTATTTGGACTCCACTGGCCCGGAGAACCAAAAGCGGCTCGCTAGCCCTGAAATGAATGCCTTGCAGGCTGGTAGGTTGATGGCTTGATGAGGGATGGGGAGGTGAACCGCCTATCCGTAGAGCCATCATGACTGACCAGCGCAAGGGTAATCGTGCCACACGCAACCTCGCGAGAGGATAAGGCGTATGGCTGGAACGATTGACGGGGGGGAGGCGAGGGGAACTCTGGGAATTTTACACAGAGTGAGTGATCGCAGAGAGGAAGGATTGCAACCTTCGCTCATGGGCACTGGCAGACAGAGAGACGCAAGTCTCAGGACATCGTGGTCTCAGCTCGGGGGTGGCTAGTGGTAAATCCATTTGGAGTCGCTACGCCTACGGTTGGGTGGAAACGGGCACCCCTTTCAGCAGTCGCTTCCATTGTTGAACTTACTTCTAATAAGTGTTTTACTCATATTGCATCTTGAATTTATATGCTGACAAATATGATTATAGACTTGTGGAATTGTACATGTTTTCCTGTGTAAGAATGTCTATGCAGTAATTGATGGTAAAGAGTAGATATTAGCTCATAGAACTGTGAAATTGTAAAGGGTTGCAGCATGAGAGTACTCGCGTAATGTCTGGTAGGAATAAGTTGACATATGCTTATCACCGAGAATAACATGCACGATGTACATTGATAAAATGAAGCCAATCATGCCCAGCTATTCTCGAGAGGTTGTCTTCCTTTATCCGTTCCCGGGATTGCCCCAGTAAGGATCTCTTCACAGAGATTTCCGCCTTGGAAAGGCTCAACAAGAACCCAGAATAAGGATTCGAACGAATAAGGCCTTATTAACCCTACACGAGGAGGAACGATTCTAGTAAGGTTCCAAGACAGTAGTGTTGTGAGGAGTGGCGGGTCGACGGAGGAGATCTCGTCGGGTGAACCATAGTCATTCACGACCCTTAGATTGGCGGATGCAACGCAAGCATCGTATACCTCTCCCCTTTGCCCTCTGTCCTCGTGAGAAACGAGAGATTGGGATCGTAAAACCTCAAGACCCCAAAAGAAGGAATCTGGACAGTTAGATTTTGGTTCAATTACCCATTAGTCGTTGGATCTGGAGAAGCAGCGCAGGGGTTAAGCGTAGAGGTAGTCATGCAAGGAAATGACCTGGACCGTTGGATCTTAGATCATAGTCCCGACAACCGTCAGATTCCGAGAAGATGCACCGTAGTTAAACCCTAGTGTGCAGAGAAGGAATCCTAGCCGTTGATCTCAGCAGGACACGTGTCGGCGTCCTGGAAGGCATCGAGATTTCTCTCATCGGAGATTTGGGGAGCGTAGAACCTTTGCATTAGGAAATCGTGATCTACGATCTCCCGAAGGGACCTGAGCCGTCCAACATGAGGGACACGTGGCATAGGATCCCGAAGAGTCGGAGATTTTGGGAGTATAGAACCATTACACATTGGAATTGCGATATGCGATTTCCCGATCAGATCTGGACCGTCCATTGTGTAGGACGCGTGTCAGGAGATCCCGTAAAGTCGGGGATTGGGAAATCGGGGTTTCTGAAACAAAAGACTCATACATAAGGAAACCGTGATATGCGATTTCCCGAAAGGATCTGAGCCGTCCAACAGCAGGGACATATGGCAGCGGATCCCAGAGAGTCGAAGTTCGTGGTATCGGAATTTTCGGAGTCGTGCAACTTGTGCACAAAGGAATCGCGATACCAAATCGACGGCGGGTGACTCCAGTGAAATTTTGCGAAATCCCGAGGACCGTCCGATCGTGGAGGAGTTGCGCGGGAGATAACCCGTGAGCTCAGGTGTGGAGAACCAATGTTCATCGGACTTCGGAGTTTCGACATTCGGGGATTGATAAGGTGAGAGTTCTACACCTCGTGAAATCGCGAGTCGCGATTCCCCGAATCTAACTGAACCGTCGATCAGGATAGGGACACGTGGCGTGAGATCCCTGAGGATCGGGATTCGGGGTTTGGTGTTTCCTGGAGACAAGGGTTCAAACTCTTTGAAATCGAGACCAGCGATTTCCCGAATCAATCGAGGCCGTCGATCGGGACGGGGATACGTGGTATCAGATCCCAGATATCGGGGTTTGGCATTCGGCGTTTCCGGAGGTAAGGGTCTCATACTCTTTGAAATCGCGACCGGCGATTTCCCGAATTTAACGGGAGCCGTCGATCATCGGAGGGACACGTGGCGAAGGATCCTGAGGAGTCGGGATTCGGGGTTTGGCAAGGTCTGTGACCTTGTACACCAGGAACCGCGATTTCCCGATAGCCGAGTGGAGGACAGGTGGCGTCGGACTTCGGGGTTTCGGCGTTCGGAGAATCGGGGTACTCGACGTCAAAGAGTCCTGCATCGCGGATTTGCAATCCGCGAAATCCTGAGGTGACGTGGCGTGTGGGACCGCGATCGCCGGTGGAATACAGGTGGAAGCATATCGGGGTTCGGGGTTCGGAGGCTCACCGTGTAAGTGAATCATGACATTTCATGCACCGATTTCCCGATAGGAAAATCTCCAATAGAGGAAAGTGTTGACCCATTGACCATCGGGGATCGGGGACTTGTTGTGTATGTGAATTGTGTTCGCGTTGATCGCGAAATCCCGAGTCGCGATATCCCGATTGTTCCTTTTGAGAGGGAGATAACCGATGGGTAGCTATAGGGCTGCGGACATATGGTAGCAGGTCCTGTGGATCCGGGAGCTGAACCAAGAGAGCTAATGCGTAGGGAGCGCGTCGGAATTCGGGGAAAGGCGAGTCTTAGGGGTGGATGAATCTTAATCCTAGAAACCCTGAAATCCGATATAGAACCAGGGATTGGAATTTCGCTAATGCAAAGGTTATGGAGATTTCTCATGTATGGGAGATAATTTCCAAAAAAATATTTAAATATGATAGTGGGTGTGTCACCGAAGTACTCGGCGGATTAATAGGTGAAACCTCGGGCTGTGATGGCCTTTTCAGAATGGTGATGTTTTTCTTCACGGGAGTGTCGGCCTTACTTTTCTCAGGAATATTCTCAGCAGCAGTCTTCTCAGGAGTCTTCTCAGCAGATGGCTCAGGGGTCTTCTTGGTCTCGACTACCTTATGTGTTTCAGTCGTCTTTTTGGGGGAATTTCCTTCTGTCTTCTTACTCTGCAGATTGTACTGTCGGTGTACCTCCAAAATAGAATTTTCAAAGGCCCGTTGTTCTGCATCTTCGGCTTCCTCACTTACTTTGGTTTGATATAGAAGAAAGAGTTCCTGCTCTTCTTGGGTAAGGAAAATATCTTCGTTGTCATGAATGCCCATGAGATTGATATGAGTGTCCTCCAATTCCTCAATCACTTCCTCCCCTTCATCTGCATAGTTTTCTTGTAGAGGAGGTCTAATATGATGATCCGGACCCCTCCGCTCTGTTTGATCCCTAGGGTCTCTCTGTCTGATTTGAGGAGGGTTTCTCCTAAAGTTAGGGTTCCGAACCTGGGGAGCTGGTGGGTTTTCATATGGGAGGATTTCTGTCTGACACAGTAAGTATTTGCATCATTATTTCCACTGCTCTGGTCAAAGAATCCAATTTGGAATCTGTGGTCAACGTGGAAGCTTATTCTTTAATTGTGACTCTCCTTTATGACCTCTGACGTGCCATTTTCGCCAACAGATTGGCCTCCACACTTATAACACTTTTCTGCATGTCTGCCAAGGTGGTAGAATTTCTTTCTCTTAGTTGGTATGACATATCGGCATCAAAACCATCAGGGAATTTTATCAACACCAGGCCCTTTGGAGGTTTAATTTCGGCTGGAATGGCATTGTACAGGTTATTAAAACAGGTGCAGTAATCTTGTACTGTCTCACCTTGATTTCTTCTTATATTCTCGTATTCTGACAATATCTGGAGAGGGTTTTTCTTTACCTCCCATCTGTCAAGAAAACTCATTTGGAAGGCGACAAGGTCAAGGACTGAGGCGGAAGGTAAATCTTTTAACCATTTCTTGACGTCACCTGTCAAACTTTGGGAAAACAATCGCATTTGAACGTCAGCCTCATCAACTTCTTGCAGGTCAAAATAGTCATTCATTTTGTCAACATGTTGTTGGGCGTTTAAAGTTCATGTTGCATCGAACTGTGGAAGTCTTGTTTGATAGTCTTTGGGCATGGCATGTAGTGGTGCAGCCAACACCAAAGAAGCATCTCGAGCTGCCATGATGGGTGGAGTAGGTGGGATGACAACCTGGATGGTCGGCGAGGTAGTGACTGAAGACGAGGACGAGGAGGGACTGGATAGTACTAAGGGAGTGATTTGTGGTTTAGTCGTGGGAGACAGAACTTCGGGGGTTTGGGGTTGCAACACAGTTGGGTCACAGACGATTCCAGTCACAAAAATATCGGACCATGTTCTAACCAGGCTTTGCTGTGGAAAGGTATCGAGGTCAAGGTTTTGAGAGGCACTTGGCTTCCCTGAAAAGGAAGGAGACTTGTGAAGGGGAATATGACTCACTGAACATGTAGCTAAGGTCTTTCGCCTGAGCAATTGTTCGGGGTTATCTATTACTATCGCGAGTTCTGGGTCTGGATGGGATTGAGTATGAACTTTATTGGGAGCCAGAACTCTTTTTGGTTTTTTATATATATGTTTTTTAATTTTGTGAGTCTGAAAATAATATGTACAAAGTTTGATCAACCTCTAAAAATTACTTTCTTCTCAAATTTTAACATTCTTTTTAGGGGAAAGAAAACGTGAAATTATAAATTTTTAGTTCTGTCCCCAGTGGAGTCGCCACTATGTTAGCACTTGGTAAATTTCCTAGAGGTTGAAACAAAAGAAATCTACAAAGGTAACTTTATCCAACCACTTTTAAAGATGGGATCTAGCCCTTCCAGCTTCAGAGAGGGATCTCTCTATATGATTTAGCTTTGTTTTTAACTTTAGATGTTAGGCTAGGTAAATAAATAGGTAGGTTTTGTTTTCAAAGTGTTTTAGAATTGGTTGAGACAGTCTACACATCCATTGGGCTATGGGGTCTGTGTTTAAATAAATATGAAATACAACCAGAAACGTGAAGGAAGACTTCCACAGGGCGAGATAATATACTCACTGGATCTTTTAGTAGCTTAGATGATGAACAGAAGAAAAGATGAGAAAGATAAATTCAACTAAGAAGCATTTAAGAATTTCTTAATTGAAAACACCAGAAGATAAACACTAAAATCTTTCGAGTCAGAAATAGGGTATCCAAGATAAATCCTGCAACATTTGTTACTCTTAAAGATTAGTTTCAGAAAATAATATGACCACAAATCAAGAATAACATTCAACTTAGAGAATAAACATCACCAGTGAATACACGCAAGAATCCTGTAAAAGTGCGTGCTTTTTATTAATGGCAGATTTCTTCAAAAATGGTACAGTCTGATAGCGTCAGGGTGTAAAGATCAATAACTCTCAATACTTCGAAAGGTGAAGTATTTATAACTCAAATTACAAATGTTTCTGTCATAACTGATTAGGACATGCTAATTCTATTTTTAGCCTAACTGATTTAATTAATCAAACTGCTTGATGACTTGGTGCAACTGCATGCGGATTTTTGGGTAGACCATTTGATGAAGCCTTCGCATGACCCCATCTGACTGGACAGGTGACTGGACCTGGATAGCTCATCTGCTAATCAAGAATATCGCAGAGTTCCTCCCATCTGAGATGACTAAGCATAGTGACTTTGAGCAGTCTTCGATACACTTCGTCCATTTCTGTATACTTGACGAATGTGGGCTTAGTGAGGAATATCTATCGAATCTCGTGTTGGATATTGATGTCCAACTGAAGGGCATTCGGAAATTCTTTGTCGGTGATGCTCCCTTGTATGCCTGCAAACTTTGAAATGTCCTTGGAAACCTCAGCCAATCTCTTCTTGTAATCCGGAAGTGTCATCAGTTTATTATTAATAACCTTCAGACCAGGTAGACCTTTCTTTTGGAGAGCCTCAATCTTATTGAAGAACCTTTGTACCCCCTGGTCCATGATCTGAACCATTTCTTATAATTGTATCTTTAATGCTCTCTTGGTCAAAACCCTTTTGACCTCAAGGATGGTCTCTGTTCTATCTTCGATCTTCGACTCTTCTAGCTCTTCTCTAGTCTTAGAATTGAGGAACTTGATGATATCATTCGCCTATGTTGGCCTCTCTCCCAATTCTACTATGATCTTCTCAATAGCCTGTTTACTCCTCTGGACCAACTCGTTATGCTCAAACATGATTTGGATCATGGGCCAGATCTCATTTATGGACTTTGTGATGTCTTTCCATACATTCTCTTTGACCTCAGCCAAAGTCTTCCCTGCCATTGTTTTCTTTTGGAGCTGCTGTAACTCCCTCTTGAGTTGCTCAGTTACCTGCTTTTCTTTGGAGAGATTGGTCTGGAAGGAAATTTTGAGTTCCTGGAGGTTCTCAACTTCCTTCTTAAGCCTGTTGATTTATGTCTCTTGCAGGTTCATATTTTCCATGGATTTGGCGAGGTCGGTTGTCCCTTCTTGTGGTGTCACTGGTATTGCAGATGGGATTGTTGTTACTACTACTGTGCTTGCTCCTAAAATCAGAATGGCACTCAATGGAATGACTTCCAATGGCTTCATCTGTTCCTTCTCTTTTAATAATCTCTCCATCTCTGCTTCCATTTCTTTGAGCTGTGCATTCTGGTCCATAAGTAGTTTGAGCATTTCGTCCTTCTCGCCTTCTTTCTCCGCTATCTCCTTCGCATGTGAGTCCTCTGTAGGCAGAAGCGTCAGCTGTTTCCTCAAGGAGGCGATGTCTGCATTCTTTTTTTTTATCATCTCTGCTACATCTTTGACGTTCCAAGGATCATAGCCGATCTTGAGGACCAGCTCCTCCAAAGTATTGATTCTATTGTCCTTCGCAAAGGATGATATCTTCTCCAGCTTGAGCTGCGTTTGAGCATTATTGAGCGACACCAGCAATTTGGCTACAGAAGCAGAAGCATGTGCCAATGTATGGAATACCATATCCCCTGTCTGTTTGTGTAGCTCCATCTAATTTGTTGGGTGCACATCCTTCGTCTCGAATTTGAAGGTGGCCCTCTTGTAGTATGTGATTACCTTGGGGTCTGGTACCTGCGCCTGGAGGAAGGCCATGTGCATCCTGCCCTTTTCTGTGTCAAAAGATGAAAGCAGCGTATGCTGCGCAGTCGATGTCTGCTTTCGAAATTGAGCATAAGTACTGCTGGTAAGGGTTTGATTATTTCTCTTAATCAGCTCGTACTTCTCGAAAAAGTTCAACTTGGGCCCAGTCTTGCCCGACTGAGTATCCAGTGGGGAGTCTGAGGATTTCCTTGGCACTGCTGGGGTTATGTCCTTATGTAGGCTTGAGACAAAAGGTGGGATGACATAATTGACCACTGTGGTAGGCAGGGTTTCTTTCTCCCCCGTAGGGCCAGGAACTGAAATTGTCTTGGGCCTCTTGGTGTGCAACTGGAACTCTTCTGACGACACCTCCGTGACATGCATAGATGATTCTTGTCGAGGAATTTTTTCCTTAGGGACCTATGGCATGGTTGCTGGTGGCACAGTGGTCGGGGGAACCTGCTGTTCCACTTCGACCAAGGTGTTAGGCACCCACACAGTCTGATTGGCGACTTTCTCAATTTCAGGCTTAGCTTCATGAACGTACGGGATGTTTTTGTTCTTTACCCGCATTTCTGAGATGATCCCATAGGGATCATAATGCCATGGGAATCTTAAGAAAAACTCCATCTCTCTCAGCATCCAGTCCGCTTCTTCTCCAGCGCCACGACTGTTGCAGATGAAGGAGCCAATCTGCCCCTTGATTCTACGCTGATGCTTTTTCTTCAAGGATACAAAATGGATGTCATCTGAATTCATGATCTATCTTATATACTCTAACGCAAATATTCTTACCGAAAAATACTTGGGCAGCTTGTAGGGTGCCAACTCGCACCCGAATACTCTAATCTCGGTGTGGTTTTGATACAGGTACCAATCCCCGGTCTTTGTGTTGTCCGAGAGATGCAGAATTCTCTGGACTTCGTTGTTTATTCGAGGCTTGGGCCTGCCGCTCAACATGCTTACCACAGGGTGGTAGAATAGATCGATGAATGCCTTGAAGCTATATTTTGTAGAGTTATGCTTCAACAAAGAGGTCCATGCTGTGACTGGCTAAGGCCTTCCATCTGCATCCATTTTCTGCATGGAAAAACTAAACTTATCTTCTTGGTAGAAAACAAACATGTAGGCCAGTATAGACGAGTATCTGAACATGCCTTCTGTGCCAAAATTCACGAACTTTTCGTGAATATTGTCTGCCAAGAAGGTGTTGAAATCAAACTGTGTGGTGGGATTTTCATCAGTGGAGAAAATGGATAGAAAACCAAGAATGGGCTCATCTACCCATTGGTTGGAATAGTACCCTAACAGAGCACAAAGGGAGGAAAAGACTTGGTTTCCCTTGGTGGAGAACATGGACGACAGGTAAGGGGGATTTGTGGAAGGGAATTGAGCAGAGGTGGGAAGGAAAAGCTCGAATACTTGAGCTCTCTGGGGAAAAGTCATTTTCTGATACAACTCTGTAAGGATCTCCAAGTTGAAAGGAGACGCAGAGTCTGAATGGGGAATTTGCATCATCTGGTCTATGTCTTCGAGCGTGATGAGGAACAGGGTGTCTCCAGATGAGGATATGACGGCTCTCTATACATGAATATAGTGAGCTTGGCATTTAAGTGTGAACTAGGGAAAATGGTGGATCTGGGGAAAAAGGTAAAGGGGCAAATTGGACTCCCAAAGTCCAATTTCATCGTTCTGGTCCAGGAAAACCTACCTGAGCCATGACTAGAGGTATGAGAAATCAAAATCGCATTTGGTATCTGCGATCAATCTATCTTTGTCGACCAGTGGGATCTTTTCCAGGTCGACAGGAGGTGGGAGAAAATGATTCTCCTCTCCTTCTTCTTGTCTTGGCTTTGGCACCATCTCTGCAATAGTACCTGCAATAAACACGAAGTTAGTGGGGTCGACTGACTGTGGATGAAGGCGACGGGATGTAATGAAGGAGCAAGCTATGAGTTTCTTTGGTGCATCGAGTGAACAATGAAAGTATGGGAAAACGGTAGTCTTATTTGAAAAATGGGTCGGTTGGGCACGGAAGACAGGTCAACTGGATAACGGATAGGTTATCCAGTAATAAATGGACAACGGGCCACTTGGGGGTGATATGGCAGGTGACGGTGGCCGAAACATATGGAAGGGTGACGTGGTTGCTAGGGATTGGAGGTAAAAATCGCAATAAGGGGCTGTTCATGAGTGAAAGGGGGTAGGGGACTGACAACAGTTATGGGATGGGACATAACTCGGGATCAAGTGGAACAAGTGGAAGATGACGTCCATGAGTGACGGGGAGCTATCAGATAGCATATGGTGATAGGACTTCGAGACCAATAGATTTATGCCACCTCATATAGGGACCCACCAACGGGAGATTACAATTCCGAACCCCCCCCCCCTTGGTTAAAAGCAGATCATCCGGGGAGGTCCGAAATCCATTGTGGGTCGTTGATCTGCCCGCCTGTTTCTGATTCGTAGACCCAAGCACACTCTTTATCATTCATTCCGGATGCCCCCCCCCTCCATTAAAGACAGAACAGACGGGGGGGTCCATAATCCAATCTGGGCCGTTGATTTAAGCGCTCGTCCCTAGGCCGTCCAGATGTGCGCCAATCTTATTACTGATTCCGGACACCCCCCCGACTAAAAGCAGAACGGTCGGGGGGGTCCGGAATGCTCTGTGCACCGTAGATCTGGGCGGCGTGATCAGAACCGTCGAAATGTGCAGGAAGCATAAACTAGGGAGAGGAGAACACATGCGTTGGGAAAACTTAGGATAAAAGCGTTTTTATGGGTTTTTCCCCAAAATTTTCAAATAGACACTACCAAGGGACTTCGACCAACTATCTTTTAAGCATTTGGAACATGGTGCAATCTTGACATCAAGCTGGTTTTATTGGAATGGAACAATAAAGAAACTAACCTATGTTCTAACCTAGTTTCGTATGACAGTTAACCCAGATTAAACTGTTGGGTTAAAAAATCACTCTACCCTAGGGCTATCTGACTAGGATTAGACAGTCTGGCCAGATTTATTCACTAATCTAACCTAGACACTTTGGCTAAGATTAAACTGTTTAGCCAAATCATTCACTATCCTATCAACATTAAATTTAAAAAGAACTTGGCCATGTTTGAAAGGTATGGACCAAGTTACCATTATTGCATGGGGCTTTATTTGAATTCTTTTATGCCCTCTTTTCTTTCTTTCTTTTTCTTTTTCTTTTTTTTCTTTTTTCTTTTCTTTTTCTTTTTTCTTTCTTTTTCTTTTTTCTTTTATCAAATTATTTGCAGAATGAAAAATCATTTGTCAACAAAAACACTAGAGACAGATAATATCCGAGTCACCAGTTGATTCCCATAACTTATGGGGTGATAACAGGGGGGTTGCATGACATAGATGTCTACAAACAAAGGGATGTCAAGTGGATCCAATACAATAACAATATAGAAATTATATATCATTTACCAGTTTAGATATACTCCGCAAAACTATCTATCAAATCTAATCATAGTAATGCAAATAGTAGTATATCAAATGGCAAAGGACAGAGTATCAATCACACACGACATAGAATATGTATGGTTCACCCTCTCTTTAGTGATATGCCCACAGAACTGTGCTTTATGATATATTAAGATGAAGCATACAGTTCTTGTCTGCGCTCTCAGCTAACATATATTCTTTCTTCTCCTCTCTATCTTGACCCCCCCTACGCACCCAACTGTAGGGTTGATCTTCGCACCCAACTGAAGATATTACAATACAAAAGACTCTCGTACTCAACACTTCTTCCTCACACAATATTACTCACTCAATCACTCAATAACAAAGACAACAAAAAAAACCATAACACCGACCCATCCCAGGTCCTTTAGACCTCTATTTATACATTACAATA
>ML846090.1:0-24940 GCA_009831015.1 Picea engelmannii | reverse complement strand
GTATAATTACAACTAATGGCCTAAAGCCGACATAAATAAAATAACATTACTAATCTAAATTACAACTAATGGCCTAAAGCCGACATAAATAAAATAACATTACTAATCTAATATGCCCCAATTAATGGGTAATGAGCCAATATCAGGGCTTAACACAACATCAACATGATTGGACCTTTTGGGTGCAACTTTTCATAGACACTTTTTTGTAACTGTTTATGGTTTAATGAGAACAATCTTTCTTACTTTTGGGCAAAAAAATACAAGGTCACATGTATTCTACATAATGCAATTTTCTTTTCTGTTCGGATGAAATACAAATTACGTTTTTTTCTGAGGAAAAAAAAACAATATCAACATGATTTGAAAAACACAATATACATGTGTGCTATACTGTTTATAGCGCACCAATGTGATTGAAAGCGCACCAATGCGATTGTTACGTAAAAATACATTGAGAAACAATTAAATTGATAAAATAGGTATGCAAAATTCCACAATTAAAATTTTGTGGAGGTTGTACTTTGCGGAGGAAATCACTCTTCAATGCCTCTCATAAGTTAGTGCATGGACTCGATCCTCTGCCACTTCCTCAGTGCTCTTCCTCACATCTCCTCCTCCACGGACATCTCGAATTTCTCCAAGATACCATCCTCATCATTCCTATAGCTATAGTATGAACTTGCATCAAATCTATTGTAAATCACATACCTACACCTCCTCTTCTTCACCTCGAGGGGGATTATCCAATAACTCTTTTAAGACGGGGAGGAATTTTGTATCCCTGAATTATTTGTAACAAGGGCCGTTGTCGGTGGCACTGGGAACATCAACTTCGTTCCCTTCCAAGTTCGTCATCTTGGACCCTACTTTGGCATAATTAGGACTGCCAAGCTTTACAATCAGAGCTTCCCAGTGCCCCTTTTCCTTGTTCAGTAAGAAAATACCCTAGTGGATGTCTTAGTTATAACATTGTGTCAACCTCAAGAATTACCTAAGGTCCACATTGTATATTTAAAAGAAGTTAAGAAGCACATTTGGAAAAACAATCGATGATCCATAAGTTTTGTTATCACACTTTATCGCTAAATATTAAGCATTGCCTTCAACTTGACTACTCCTCCATGGGATCCTCACCCATGTACTTACTAAGAATCTCATGTTTCTTCTTCTCCACAACCATGCACTTGATATCTTTCTCATCCATAAGGGGAACATGGGAAACGAAATCTCTCTCTCTCTCTGCTGTTGGTTTCCCTCGTTTTTCTCTCCCATTTATTCCACCACATCCTCATCTTCCTCGAATCAGACCAGATTAATGGAAACGACCTTCCTACTCTTGATAGTCAACCTGGTCTCCCTCTAAGTAGACTTGATCCTATGCCACTCCCTCAGTGCTCTGTCCTGCATCTCCTCCTCCACATGCCACTCAAATTTCTCAAAGATACTGTTCTCATCTTCCATGTCGCTATAATAACTAGCTTCAATTCTCTCTTAAGTTGCATACCTAGACCTCCTCTTCTTCTCCTCGGGGGGATTATCAAATATCTCTTTGACATCAGAGAGAAACTTCCCAGCTACCCTTGTACAATTGATTGATGGAAGATGGCATGTTATAATCTTCCAATAATCAATTGTACAAGTGCGGCTGGGAAATTCCTCCTTGACGTCAAAGAGTTATTCAATAAGCTCCCAAGGCGAAGAAGAGGAGGTCTAGGTATGTGATTTACAAGCGAATTGATGCCAGTTATTATGGCGACATGGATGATGAGAATGATATCTTGGAGAAAGTCAAGCAGATCACAGAGGAGGAGATGCGGGCCAGAGCGCTAAGGGAGTGACATAGGGTCGAGTCTATCTAGAGGGAGGCTAGGTTGATGATCAAGAGCGGGAAGGTCATTTCCATTAATCCAGTCCTATTGGAGGAAGATGAGGATGTGGTGAAAGAAATGGGAGAGAAGGACAAGGGAAACCAACAATAGAAAGAGTGATAGTTTGTTGCCCATGTGCCCCTTTTGGATGAGAAAGTGATCAAGAGCATGGTTGTGGAGAAGTATAAACATGAGCTTCTTAGTAAGTACACGGGTGAGGATCTCATGGAGGATAAGACCTAGGCCAAGGCAATGCTTAATATTTAGTGATAAGGCATGCTCACAAAGCTTATGTATCATCGATTGTTTTTCCAAATGTGCTTCTTAACTTCTATTAAATATACAATATGGATATTAGGTTATTCTTGAGGTTGATACAATGTTATAATTAAGACATCCACTAGGGTTATTTCTTGTTGAATAGGGAAAAGGGGCACTAGGAAGCTTCGATCGTAGAGCTTGGTAGTCCTAATTATGCCAAAGTAGGGGCCAATATGACTGACTTGGAAGGGAACGACGTTGATGTGCTTGGTGCCACCATAAAGGAACTCGATTATCGATACTTCAGGACTACAACATTCCTCCCCATTCTCAAAGAGCTATTTGGTAAGCCCCCTCAAGGAGAAGAACAAGAGCTGAAGGTATGAGATTTGCAAGCGAATTGATGCCATTTCATATTATGGCTACAGGAATGAAAATGACGATACCTTGGAGAAAGTCAAGCAACCAATGTAGGAGGATATGTGAGGCATATCACTAAGGAAGTGGTATAGGATCAAGTCCATGCGTTAAATTATGAGAGGCACTGAAGAGTGACCTCTTTTTTTGCCTTCGCATAGAAAAAAGTCCACGCAATTTAATTTTATAGGTTTGCATATGTATTTTGTGAATTAAATTGTTTTTCTTTTGGTTGCTCTTGCTAATGCGCTCAACATCGTTGTCATATTTTACTCACATAAAATTCTTTTAAGGCACATATATATAGATAATACGAATTTAAAATATAAAACACAAATATATATAACTAATTTGTATTTATAAAAAACTGAAATTAGTTTATGTTTGCAAAACAAAAATTGAAAAAGTAAACGATGCTATTTATAACTTCATATGCATTGATACCGGTGTTCCATATCAAACATAAGGCATCAAACAATAATGTGTTAAATTTATCGCACCGGTGCATCATTGTTAGTCGAACATTGATATCTATAGCGGTGCATTGTGATATACAGTGCACCGGTTAAGGGTTGTCATACAAAACAACTTGCGATTCCATTTCACATATGAACTATGTAACTCGAGGCAATTGGTTCTATGGAACACATCACTAGAGTATAATTTTTTAATGATAAATCAAGCGGTGCGATTTATTATATGAAAATCATCGATACTCTATGTTCCTTCGAGCATCAGACGATTTTTAATGGTGCACTATCTTTTATGATGCACCAACAACAAGCACATTTTAAAGGATGCACCACACCGACAATTTTTTAAATATTTCTCCTAGTGCAACTCACTTAACCACATCGATGCGTTTCGGGGAATGTAACACATCGACACTCCAATTTTATCTTTGTATGCGTTGATACTGATGCATTTTTCTTATAATGCACCAATAACAGGGCATACCTTAAAACAAACGGATATGTTAAATTATTATGTATTTTTCTCACTGTCTTGTAGTACACAACACCAATGCGTTGTGTTTATTTGATGCATCGTAGAGAAATTTTTTTGTATCAAAAACTGGGTGGTGTGCTCGATTAATAGAACACACAGATGTGTTTATCTCAATTGGCACATTTCCTAGGATCTTAGTGGTTCTCACCATAAGACACATTGCACTGATAATTTGTGAAAATTCGGCCCAGTGTCATGCTCTTTAAAACATCGATAGGTGTTTGGACCTAGGCACACCGATAGGTTAATTTTTTTTATTGCAACATAAGCGGTGTGATGTGTTAATATAAATGCACTAGTCCTACCATGTTATTAGAGCATCGATGTTTTGTTTAGCGGTGCACTCTGTTGTTAAGAGCACCAAAAATGGTCCATCCACTAAGACGCCCACAACATCGGTGCATTTGGTTAACATAAATGTACTACCACCCCAATTTTTATTGAATGTAAACACGGTGGTGCGGTTTCGCTAACTGATTGAACTGGTGCGATATAGTTTCTAGAGCACCGACACGATGTTTAATAGTGTGTCATCTAGTATAACACATCAGTGATGTTGTTGGCACTATGGGCACCACTCCTTTATACTGATTTATTTTAAAATAAACAGTGCGATGTGTTACTATGAACGCACCGGTGCTACCATGTTATTGAAGCACCGTTGTTTTGTTTAACAATGCTTTTTGAAGCATAGAGAATCAGATACAAGGTGTCAAAGGAAATGCCTTGCTATGCCAAATCTATCAATATTTGTTCTGGTGTGGTTCTGTTAATGGAGACGGTGCATTTGTTTAAAATGGTTTCACCGTTGAGTTAAATTTACGTGTCATATTTTGAGCAGTGCGTTTGGTTAAATGGAATGCATCGATGCGTTTGTGTTCAAAAAGCACGAACATGTTGTTTACCAGGAGTTGTCTTTTATAATGGACCGGATGCAGGGAGTTTAAAAGGACGTACCGATTAAGTATGGTAAAAACTAGTTGCACTAGTTGCGATGCTTATTATGAAGTTAGCACAGGACGCACTATGCTCGGGCAAGTTGAATCAAAAGGGTGCACTATGTGGAGTCGGGATTTTTTTTTGAAAAAAGTCTCAAATTTAAAGCTAGATTCAAATTTTAAACGGATGAAAATGAAAACAAAAAGGTAATAAAAAAAATACCTAGACTCTTATGTCCCGAGGAGGCATGGTTCCACCGTTGAGAGGAAATGAAAATTTGTGGTAATTTAAAAAAAATGGAAATGTGTGGAATCTACCAATGGAGCTATCCAACTCGCTGAGGAGTACTGGAAACAAGGGATCCTTGAAAATATAGTGAGCATCAATGCTTTCTTAAGATATTGGAAGCACAGGATGAGGTGTCACAATGAAAATCAGTTTGGTACTATTTTTTATTTACCCTTTCACAATGTGCTAGAGGAAAATTTTATGCAGCAATTTGTAAGATTCAATGGCACTGGTGCACTTTGATCAATGCTTGTTATTTTATTTATAACGTATGATGGTGCATTTGAACATAGAAGCACTAGTGTGTTATATTTTAGTTGCACATCGGTGCTTATGTACGATAAAGGCGCACAGAAAAAAATCTTGGCAAAATCCTCTTGCCGCCTGCCTCTGTTAACAACCTCCACTATGAATATTGACTGTGGGTTTGAACATTTAGGCACTGATGTGATATGTTTTAGACAAGGCACAAAGAAACATAACACAGTATTTACGTGGTTCACCCCCACCCCGGGGATACGCCCACCAACTCTTCTTCTTTATTGTATTCAGTCAAGATTTTCCCGTTCTGTAGTAGTGCGATTCTCTAGAAGGTCTCCCTGTACTTGTGCTAAAGCCTAGGTGGCTTGTGCTATTTCCTCCTGTGCTCGCTGATGGCGGGCTTCGATTATGTTAGCGATTTAGTGGAGTTGAGCTGGCTTGTCTCCCAGTTCTGGTGTTACTAATGGAAGAGGCGCAGTGGAAATTGCGCGGATGGACTGTAGTGCCTGCTGCACCCCTTGAAGTTCAAACTTAATTCGATTTTATATCTCCTCCTGTTGAGCCTCTTGCTTCTCTGCTATCTCCAGCGAAGCATCGTCCAGTGCTTCTCCAATGAAATCTAAGTCATCTGAGGTGAGAGTAGTCTACATTTTGGTCATAGATGCTCTCGATTTCTTCCAAGAAGAAGGCTTCCAGGGGGAAACCTTCCTTTTCTTCAAGGGGTCCTCCTCATCTCTAGGCGGTGTAACCTTGCCTTTCTTCTATTCAAATTCTGCGCCATATATCTCTCCGCCATCTCCTCCTTTCTCAGGTGAGATGGAAGCAGTATTCACTGAGGTACTACTTACGTCTTGGGCTTCTTCATTTTTCTTTGTCTTGTTGGGTCCAGGTGTATCATGCGTTGCTTCTGGACTGTCAATGTCAGACATCTCCGCAGGATCTACTAGAATGAGGAGGTCCACCGACCAGTCTTTAGTAAACTCTTCTAAGTCTTCCTTTGTCAGCTTGTAGTAAGATTGAAGTTGTTGCTTGTGCTCGTTAGCGCACGTTGTAATATAAATGAAATGGTGGTCCATGCTGAATTTTATTAAAGGACGAAACCTGTGTAAAGTATTCAGAGTTATATGAGGCGCAGATTGGATGGATACCTTCAACTAGTTGTAGTATGTATGGAACATGACATTCGACTGCCATTGCTTGTTCATGTCACTGGAATACAACAGTGTACTGAACTTCACAACCAGAGGTTCAAAGGGCTCAATGTCCAGGAAGGTCGCACCTTCCGGCATCTCCCAGGCGATGAAATCGATCAGGATCAAAAGATAGCTGAAGTGGAATTGATATCCCTGATCTTACACTTCCTTGTAATCCAGTTCCAACTGGTTCACTAGGTACTTCACCCAATTCATTTGTAAGCCCTTTTCACACTTCCCTGCAAGGTCGACTACAAAACAAGTCACTTGGGTGGGTCAATTATTGCATACTAACTTTCCTACGATCAATTGACAGGATATGTGCATTGCACTGCTCTGGATAGAGGCTACCTTGTAGCCTCACATTCCCTTCTCGACATCTCCATAAGTTTCCTTGATCCTTTGTGTGAGAGCACGGTCCATGGCGGGATAGAAATCCTATGGGTCAGGGCCTTGTATACTCAACTTTGTGATCCGATTGATCAATGTTGGATCCATTGTGATACGGCGGTTCAACCACAAGTATCCGCCATGGTAACATGACAGTAGAAACTTGACGCATGAATTCACTTCTTGGTGCCTTCCGAAGTGAGGAATCTTCATGACATTGAGAAGTGTGGACTGCGCGAGGTTCATAGTCCATGACTGGGGAACTATCTTCAAATTCCTTCCTTTTTTCTGGTCAGGTACTTATGTGGGGTGAACATGTTGTAGACCTTCCTGTCGCCGAGGTTGAAGTCGCTAAACTTCAGTGCTGCAATCTTTTCTTGATCTGCGTGAACTGCACGTATCCCTTTCGGGAGGTACGCAATGACCAAAGAGTACTCAAATTATCTGGGCACACTGTCTCGATTTATTGTGCCGCTCAGAGGTGGTAGATAGGTGGGTAATTTGCTTGTTTCATTTTTCATCGGATGGTCGGGACGGTCTAGTTGCGTGAGCAGTGGATGGAGACACTTGCATTGTTCTTGTGGATGAAGCCTGGATACCTTCAGACATTGACATGACTCTCTCAGTCATCAATTCAATAAAAATTTCTTCAACAAATTTCTCTATGATGCTCACTTCTTCTGACATACACACTCAGGGTGAATAATCACGGGTTCAGGGAGAAACTTGGACACAGTAAGAGAGCAAGAGCACGATGGTCACTGTATAAAATCGGCTTAGTCTACGGGATCGAATTCTCAATTAGAAAAAGTGTTCTCGGTGCATGGCGCGATGAGATAAATAGGTAACTTGACAACGGTTCACTTGCAACGGGTATAAGCCTCCATTAAATCTTGTTTGGTCCGTTATGGCATGGTCCAACGGTCTGACGACGAACCATAATTGCCTTTCTGCCCGTTCGGAGCGTCGATCGAACGGTTATAATGTACCCAACGACTATACTTCTTAGTCATGGTGAAGTGCCATGTGTCGTTGTTCTGATATTCCGACGAAGCTCCAATTCTGCAAATTTTTTGTCTGCGAAGTTCCCTCTGAAACCTTCTGCAATTTTCCGAACTTAGCTCTCTTCTTACTTATCTTTCTAGCATTCTTTCCAGTGAGCTTCGTCTCGGTAGTTCTTTTTTCATTCTGATTCTTATCTTCTTTGGTCATAGTCACTTCGCGTTGCTGAGATTCTTCCCTAGGATTCCTGGATAATACTCCTTCTTTGTCTAGGGTAGGTAATTCAGTCTTCTATGGATCCTCTAGTGTTCTCTCAACTTTGACATCTGGACTGCTAGTGTTAAATAGCTTCGATCTGCTCTCCTGTTCTTCAATCAAGTGTGTGATCCTTCTGGTCATGAAATATTTTAACTCTTGTTTCTTCTGCTCCAAAACTTATTCTTGTTTCTTTCGTCTGGCTTGATCTCTATCAATCCAAGGTTTTTCGAGTAACATGGTAAATGGGGCGCTGTCTTCAACAAATTTAATAATCTCAAAATCTTGTTTTGTCGAAGTTCCATTGGTATTCATAGGTATTCAGGCGAGCCTTCCACACAGGTTTATCATCTTTCCTCTGAATAACCCTATTCCTCCTAATGAAGAAATCATAGCAGACCTCCCTATAGCTTCCCAAGTTCTCTCTGTCATGATATTCACCCGTGCTTCCTCATCTAGAAGCAACTCAATGTAGAAGTCTCCTATTCTTTCTTCGATGCATTCTTTTTCTTTGAATATCTCTGATAAGATGACATGTCGGTGGTCATTTAGGGTTTTTTTATTTGTAGTTACATTTTCTTTGTTTCTTGCTGAAGTTCGACCATAGTTTCTAAATCTGCCTTAGGGTTTCCTTGATTCAGATTCATTCCTTCAAGCTTAGCAAGCATTCTAGGGAAATCCAACACTTCATGGTCCATAGCTTTGCAACAAAGACAAATAGGTCTTCTCCCAGGGCATTCCTTAGCAAGATGTCCCGGTCTTCTGCAACTGTAACAGAGGGTTATTCCTCTCTTTCTTTTAAATGATCCCCGACTTTTCCTGTACTGCGCACTATGATCATAGGAGCTAACCTGAAACAAATTCTTTCTAGGATCATGCATCCATTTGTTAGTCCAAACATTCTTTCTATGCATAGGTATACCATATCTTTCACTATTATTATCAGATCTATTCATATCAAACCTTCTTTCATCTATTAATACCCTAGTTTTCAAACTAGGACAGTCTCTATTAAACATACCTAGATCCATACTCTAGAAACAAAAATTTCCACTTATCTTACTTCTACATAGCGCAAATCTTCTAGATCTAAAACTTTTCACTATTCTTACCTTTTTATCAGGGCATAGAGGTTGCAGATCTTACCTCTTTTAATTAGAAATTCTCGCTTTTACCTTTCTTAGAGCACAAATATTTTCAGATCTTGTTTCTTTCCTTCAGATCCGACCTCCTTTCTTTAGATCGGGCTTCTTTATTTATCACATATCTTTATAAATCAAGTAGAATACTACGCACTAGGGTAACAGATCTACGCACGAGGCTTCCACAATCTCAGTTCAAATCTTTGCACAAATTTCCTTCTTTCTCAGTTCCCAACAATCACAGTTTCAGGTCTTGGCAACACAACCATTTGTTGGTAGAGGGGAAAACCCGGGGTTCGACGCTACAACATCGCACCAACAAAGCCCTAAATACCGACCCTTTCGACAACACCTGTGAAGCAGATGGAGTCTCACCTGAGGTAGAGGCAGGGGTGGTTGCAAGACTCAGGTGTCTTTAACCTTAGTTGGGACACAGATTTGTGATTGTACTACTTAATAAATCACTTAGCATCGTCAGTTCCTCAATATGCAATCAATATCCACTTCGCTGATAAAACAGGGCTTCGCAACATCTACACTAATCTAATGTACTTAATCACTTAGCAAAGGTAAATAGATCAGATCCAACAGATCAAGCATTAAGCATAGTCACATAGGTCAGATCTAACATTCTCACATATCATTAGCACTAAGCATGAGCAGATCTATCTAAATATATCAAAGCACTTAGCAAATAACATGTGAACACATCAAGACAAGGCACAAAGAAACATAACATAGTATTTACGTGGTTCACACCCACCCTGGGGCTATGTCCACCAACTCTTCTTCTTTATTGTTTTCACTCAATCGGTTATAGCACAGAGCCTCAAAACCCTTCTTTGCATAGGAAAAAAGATCTGCGCAGCTCGCTAGATCCTTCTTCCTTGCGTTACAATACAAAGCCTTCCACAGTCTGTTACAACCACTTGCACTTAGCTCTGCAAGTCTATCACAATAGGCACAAAGCCCTTACAATCCACACTAGCACTTAGCCTCTAACACTTAGCACAACCGGTCTCACATCACATAGATGCACTTCTTTCTTCTATCTAGCCTAGGCATCTATTTATATATTACAAAATAGGCATAAACATGGGTAAACCCATGGGCCGACATCCCAATCCCATTACATAATCCCCAAAACCCAAAAAGGACCCAAAAAGGGGCCGAGATCCCGTGATCTCTGCTTCGTCTTGCGATCCTCCTTCGACAGGCTGTCGGAGTCCCAAAATAGGTCAACATGACCAATAATCTCCCAAAACTTGGTCAAGAGCCAACAAAGCCCATGAACAAATCATGGAAAGTCTTCCTGAATTTTTTCCTGATGATATGCCCTTTGCAACGGAGGAAGATTTTGATAAGATACAATGGCCCAAGAAAGAATATTACCAACAACTCCTAGACAAGTATAAAAACAAGGAAGTTGGGGCTGTAAAGTTACTAAAGAAAGGATAAAGTGATATATTGATTCGGCCATCCCAGCAAGAAGTCTTCACAGCAGAATCCCACCCTCCTCCCTCTGCACAATACACCAGGGTTTTTCAGGAAACAACCAAATTCAAAATCAGGGAATACATGGAGGGGGACGTAGCATGGATGTGGGATGTCAAGAAAGGAGAGCCTACTAATGACAAAGGAAGTACTCAATTTTGGCTTGGGCCTTTCAAAGTTGGAATAAAATCAGTTGATGATTCTTACTACTTATCTACATTGGAAGGAAGAAGGCATCCATTACCAGTCAACGGGACCCTCCTCAAGCCCCACCAAGGTGGGGGGACTTGACTTCATAGGTAAGTGCAGGTAAGTAGGTAAGAATTTGCATGCATTGTATATACCATTTTCATTTCATGCTAGAGTAATTTGTATTCACATTTGTATATATGATTGGTTTCATTATATATATATGAGCTGGGGGTGATATCACCACCCCAAATGAATACTAACAACTTTATGCTGAGATCAAGTAGGTTACAGGTTATGCCATAAAATTTTGAGGTTCTCATGCGCTCTACAGTGAGCACATGTCCCCGAGTTGGAGCCAAATGTTATCCCCCTTTTAGGGATAACTAAGGAGATTATGTCTTGAGGCCCACAGGTCCTAGGCATGGAATATCGAGAGCCAAATCGACTTGAGCATTGCCCTGGAGGGCCCATATTTTTCCTTCTTCAATGCCTCCACTTTGTCAGCAACAACAACATCCATCAACTTAGCCTGGTCCTGTAGTAGAAATGGATCTTTCTCCATGAGGTAATGAGTCCAGGTATCATGGTATGTGTCACTCTGATCCTCAAAACCTTTGAATATGTGCATTCAAGTCTTTTTGTTTCTAACAGATGCTTGGATCTTATACCCATCTGCTTGACCATATCTGGGGGAATGACAAGATTCCCTAGTAAGCTTGTGCCCATAGGTTTTGAGGTGCCACTGGGGGGATTCATGATAATCCTTCATCTGCTCCCACCATACTTACCACTTTCCATCTTTCTCCCGCTCATCCATCCCATTACACTGGTCCGGGCATTGGGTTGGCCAAATATTTAAGGGTTGTACCTTACCTTGTGGGAAGAAGGGGCTAAAGCCCCAGAGGGTAAAATTAACTGCTAAAAGATAGAAGCCAAAGAATGAAACCTTGAGATGCTTCGCCCAGGGATCCCTGAGAAAGCAGTAAAAATCTTCTCAGCAAGAAACAAAGGGACCCATAAAAAATAATAAAACAAGACCTGGTTAGAGGATAGGGGGTCTCATCACAAGCCAAGCTATTAGGTCTATGGGAATGTAGCAGTATGACACTACCAACAACTGGTCACCATGCCAGGGTAGTGGCTCTTGGTGGCATAGCCAAGAGAAAGAGGGTCTCATCACGAGCTAGCCTTCTCATTTCTGTGAAATGCTTTTGGGTAACATTGCCACCACTGGTCACCATGCCAGGGAAGTGTCCCCTACCTAGATTCTTGAAGAAAAAACAATAAAATAAAGGCAAAGGGCATGAATGGGCTTGGAAACATTTCCATCCATGACAGGTGCATCTCACCCTCTACAGAGGAACCCACAGGTAAGCCATGCATTTCCCTTCTATCACTGCACCCCTTGCCCAGACATCCCTTATCCACTTCATCCACTTACATGGCTTAGATTTGATCTCTCCCGGAAGCATCCCACATCTAGTGAGCATTAGCCCAATAGGATGTCTTAGTGTTTCCTCCAAACTTGGCTTGTAGATTAGTATAATGCCTTTGATCACTTGTCCACGTAAAAGGGGTTTTATGCACATGTTTAATAAACTTGATGATTAGATGTGATTGAAATTGTTATGATCCCTATAACTTATGATCCCATGGAGCGCGTATCTGTTGATGTGCAGGACCATACCCGATGGACAGGTACCCTATGGACAGGTACACATGGGGAGATGATTAGTTTAGACCTCTATGGGGCTGAAATCCCATCGGATTGATGCTGAGACCCCAACAGGGGGCATAGACAGATCAAAGGTTTTTCACCAGAGAAGAGGAGGACGTTCCACCAGAGGCAACTTGGCAGACCCGTACCCAGGGGGGTTGTGCCCTTTCCACCAGGACATAGGCCTTGGAAGGCCCATGACGTCACCTAGGACACCCATGATGTCATCCAGTGTTTATGGAGGTTTTGGGAGGCAGTTATGTGCCAAGTGGCATGTGTGGTAGGTTCCGAAGGCCCAAGGAGACCTAACGTTTTGCTCCAAGACAACAATGTTGCCCTAAAGGGGCCTAATGTCACCCTAAAAGGGCATGACGTCACCTTTTATGGTTGATTATGGTTTTAATTATGACATTTAATGTAAAACAATATTTTGATGTATTTTTGGCCATGTCGTCCTTTTGTGACCTAAAAAATAAAATTAAGGTCATTGCTATTGTATAAATAGAGAGCTAAAACTCTATTTTTCTCATGATATTTCACTCACACTTGTGTGAGGTCTGAAATTTGTGCCCTTCTAGGGTTTTTGGCTGAAATTAATAGTGCGCACTTGTTGAAGGAGGCTTATTTTGGTGATCTTTGGCATTTTTCTTGGTGGATGGTTTATAACTAGGGTTTGGCTTGATGAATACTTGGTGAATGTAAGTGAATTTCTGCAATCCTTCTCTTACTTGAATGGTTATAGTATTTTACTTGCATTTTGTTAATGAAATTTGCTGGAATAACCCCTAGGAAATAAGCACATGTTAATGTCCTTGTTTTAATTTCTTTCTACCTACTTGATTATGCCAAGGAGCCATTTTTTCTGTTGAAGTCATTTTTAGGGCCTTGCCATTGCAACATCCTATCTCTTGTTCTTCATCCTAGCCATTTTTTTTTGTCATTGAGCTATAGAAGGAGGAAAACCTACTAAGGCCTAGGGTTACCTACACCTTAGTAGTCATTTTCCCTTAGGGTTTGATGGTTGAAGCCTTGGCTTACCAACACTTCATCCATCAAATTCCTCTTGTCTTTGGCCCTACTATTATCATCATGTTCCTTCAATTCTTTTCGCTATTTTTTACTCCATTTGACCTATGATTGCACTGGTCTAAGACTTCTTTCTTGAGTGTTTTGATCACAACTTTCAAACATCCAAAACATTTGAACAACTACTAATACCTTCTAACCCTAGCTTAGATTGACCTACTAACCTCATTTATGCCATTATCCATTTGAGTTATAGTCATACTTCGCAACATTTAATGCTTCTTTAAGCAATTCAAATATTGACTAATGCACAGTATCATTTTCTTCTGATGAATGTTGGTGTTATGACATTGATGATAAATCATTCTTGTTCATTTTGAAGCTTCTTCAAAGCATTTATTGTGAAGTATCGTATTGTGATTATTTCTATTATACATCTTTGCTTACTTCGTCAATATATTAGTCAATTGATTTTATTGAGAAAGTCTCTGATTATATGAAGTACTAACCAACAAGTGACCTTTGAAAATATAGTTTCATGTTTCTTTGTTCCAGGAAGGTACATTTATAGTTGTTATTATCTTTCTTAGCTGTTTAGCCGATCTTTCTGATTGGTGGTGACTTGTGAGAGGGAAACTTTTACTTAGCCTTAATCATTATCCTTCTCAAAACCCCAGGTCACCAGGGACGTCTCCTCTGGGCCTACCACCCTAAATATAAAGAGACATCCTATTGAGGTGACAGTGATAGGATAGTCTCCCGTTACGTCAATTTGTCCTCATTTTCCTTTTCCCTTCTATCAAAGGAAAAATCGTGCGATAACACTTCCCATCTTGACTGGCAATTTGTGTGGGGTAAAATTCAACACAATATCAAGGAAACTATTCATTTGCAAAGTTGGACAGAGGAAGATCGGGTCTGTCCAGACCACGAGAAGGAATTTTTACTTCATTGGGACCTAACTCTTCCTGCGGTAGTTCCCTCTTGCCCCCTGCATCCAACCTCTTTCAACAACCTTGTGCGTTGGTCACCTCCCCCGTCTGATTTCATCAAAATCAACTTTGATGGAGCTTCCAAGGGGAATCCTGGTCCTGTTGGTTTCGGCGTGGTCTTCATAAATTGCAATGGTATCATTCTCTATGTCATCGCGGGCATCATCATTCATGACACCAACAATTCAACAGAACTTTGGGATTTGAACAACAACCTACAAAAATCTATCTCTTTAGGGTTCAATAGCCTGATCATCGAAGGAGACTCCAAATCATTCTCAATCTGTCGTCCAAAATTCTCAATGGTGTATATCCTAGCCAAATATTCCCGTGTTGGCATCTCACCAATGGCTTACAGACTCTCAAATCCATCATCCAGCTGCACACATCCATTGTGCATTCACATGTATGTCGAAAAGCGAACCAGATCACTGACAAGATCAAAAATATAGGAGTGACCCAAACATTGACTGACCTCGAATCCGATACGATCACTCAACCTGATCACCCCATTCTGAAAGAAATCATGGATCATGTGGTGGAATCCGAAATCCCCCCGGATTGGGTGTCATCAACACATGGTTTAGGTAGCGAGGAGAGGCACGAGATTTCCACGTCTCACACATTAAGGAAGCTCCCTACCTCATTTAACTCAGCCTTGTGTGACTCAGATGTAGATGGTACTACGGGTTCTCAATCCGCTCACCTCACATCACCTCAACGTTAATGGATTCGAGTGATAATTGTATTCTGTGACTTCCCCGCATGGAAATCTTGGCACATGTAACCCAGGTTATATTTGGCCAACATGAGAAGAAGGGAATTTGGCTCATCGGTCTGGACAATGGTTTATATATGTGTTTTCCTTCTTTGCATTATTGGCACTCCACCTTCGTTCAATTCTAGTTTTTCTTCCCTTTGGGCATGTCGCCCCAACATGGTTGTTTGAAAAGAGGCACTGCTTGGCATATGAGGCATGGATAATAGAACCATGGATATGATGCATCATTCTGGAGATTCAACTGGATCTTCATCTTTGCTTTACTCTACAGGTCTTGCAAGCCTCCCACCTTGGCACTCACCCTGGTTGTGTCCGGTTGAGCGGTTCAAACTTCAGGCCAATTCTCTTGGGTTTTCTCCTGGGCCAATTCCTAATGATCCATCCTCTTCAACTCCACCGACTTTCCCGATCGTTCCCCCTCCTCAGCCTCAATCGACTCCTCAGGCTTCCAACCCTCCTTGTGAGGACTGCTCGAGGCTTCTGGACACCATGTTGATTCTGAGCATCTTAGTCTTCGAGCTCCGACATGACCTGATAGACATTTGGTTCAAGCTGGACATGATGGAACACCGTGGGGATAGTATGGCCACCCTCTTACACACTTTGTTCACTCCAAAATCCATATCAATAGATTATGTTCTAGACATTATGGGAGTGACCAGAGTGATTCCTCCGTGGAACACGGCTCAGCCTCCTGGGCCTCCAAGCTAGTCTTGTTTTCATGTTTTGAAGAGTTCTTAGTTTTGTCATGCTTAGAAACTATTATATTTGGGCCCTGTGTGGCATTATCTTGTTTATACATACTAGTATTTCTCTTTTAGTCTTTTTTCTGTCAAAATAATTCACAAGTCGTATTGGTTTCCCTATTAGGAAGTTAAGAGCCATAGTTTTTTCTTGTCATGGAAGTTGCCATAGTTTTTTATTGTGATGGAAGCCATAACTATATTGACTGTAATTACAGATTCTGAAAGGTTATATATAGATACTTGTTTACAAAAAACAAAATAGTGAAGATTAAGCTGCTAAAGTCTTCACAAAGCATCTGAAAAATAAAGAATGCATATTTTTTTTTTAATGAGTGTTTCTTATTAACATATTGAGTTGTATATCAACTCTAGGAGATGACATGTCCCTGGTTAATGGTCAATCATTAAGACCTTCTTGGAAGGCTTAGTTGAATGCTAAACAATTTGTAGGAGCATGAGTAAAATACCTTAACTTCCAAGAAACACAATAATCTTGACAAGGAGAAGTCTTGGAATGAAAGATGGACCAAAATTATATTCTCAAAATCCAAGGCTATATAGTTGAAAGGATAAAGTTTTTAACATGAGGAAGGTGTGAAATAAAATAAATAAATAATTATGTATTTTGTATTTAATTTATGCCTTATTAAGGCATGGTAAGAATATAATTCCTATTTGTATTTACTCAATAAAAACCATGTCCAAAGGTAAAGACCTTAAATGGATACTTTGTCCTAAATAATATAAAAGACTTGCATAATTTTAGGTGGGAAGTAAGTCTGGGTAAAAACATAAATTTTACTGTGGGAAGGTTTTATTTCTAAGAGAACTTAATTTACTGGAAAAACATTTAAGTAAATAAAATATATGTGTTTATATATTTTAATAGTTTCCCTAGGAAGATTTTGCTTGGTGAATGGAGGTTGGTAACTCTTGGTAATTTTTCCAAGTCTACTATTTGTTGTCTTAATAAGTTGAATATTGAGAATGATAATTTCTTATATTAAAAACCAAGAAATTCTGTTCTGGGCATGTGAATAGAAAAACTTGGAATTTTTCCTTTTTCTGGGCAAAGAAATCAATTTGTTAAGCTTACCATTCATGTGAATTTGTGCTATACAGAGGTCAACTCTATAATTCTGGAGAGATCTTTGTTAGTGTATATTTTGTTGCTTTATTTATTTAGGCCTGGTATTAATACTCCTTTCCCTCATCTTTCAATAATATTAAACCCCTACAGGAGTATCTGATATTTGAAGATGGAGAGGAGGGTAAGGTGTATGAGTTATGCATTATACATGGGGGTGATATTATAAAATATAACCTTTATATAAAATAACAACACTAAACCTCCCTGAAATATCGCATATTAGGGGATTGAGAACCCAAGGCATGCTTGGAAAAGCATATATGCGGGGGGCGATATATATATATATATATATATATATATATATATATATATATATATATATATATATATATAATCCCCCCACCCCCCACAGTGCTATTAGGTATTTGAAGTTTGATATTTGAAGGTGCACATGAAGGTGGTGTACCCAAGGGCCGATACGAGGTTAAGATATTAAATACAAGGGGGTGCGTTAAGTTATATACCTTGAAGCAGGTGCACAAATATAATAAAAATATAATATTAAATTTCTAGAGTATCACATATCGTATGATTGAGAGGTGAACAAAGGTGGGAAAAGAGATATACTGATAGGAGATATAATATTATATTGTTGAATCCCCACTGCGTTGTCAGGTATTGGAATATTGAGACTTGAAGGTGTGTGTGAAGGCTGTGTACCTAGGGGACTGATACAAGATAAAATTATTAAGTGCAGGTGCGTGAGTTAAGTTATACACCTGGGGGCGAGTGCCCATATGTAATAAAATAATAATATTAAATCTCCCTTGGAATATCGTGCACCGAAAAATAGGAATGAAATGGGGTGCACATAATATTATATGCCTGGGGGTGGTGCAATTATATTATGGAATTGATTTAATAATAATATGATATATTATAATGCATCAAGGTAGAAAGTAAACTCTCGACATTTACCTAGGGGGTCGATACAAGATAAAATTATTAAGTGTAGGTGCGTGAGTTAAGTTATACACCTGGGAGCAAGTGCCCATATGTAATAGAATAATAATATTAAATCTCCCTTAGAATATCGTGCACCAAAAAATAGGAATGAAATGGGGTGCGTGGAAGATTATATGCCTGGGGGTGGTGCAATTATATTATGGAATTGATTTAATAATAACATGATATATTATAATGCATCGAGGTAGAAAGTAATATCTCGACATTTACCGAGATAGTGAAATAGATTAAGCAAAAGTGTTAATACGTGAGGTATTAAATTAATGAAGATTTCTCATTAATAACATGGATTAATTGATTAAAATCCTAAAATGTGGATTTTGATGTAAGGATTAATCAATCTTAATAAGATATTAAGTGTGGAAGGTGTTGCACCCGATCCGGTGGAACGTAACCCTACCATGCCTCATACTTTCCATGTATGTTGGCACACATTCGCCTTTTGTGATTCCATGTTACCTTCCATGTGGTAGTCATGTACAACCTTGTTATGCCCAGTAAAATTGTTAAAGGACCATTACTTTTGATCCAGATTATGGGATTGAAGAAAATTTGATATCGTTGGAAAGCTCTCGACGAGAAAAATACGAGGGTGCCCTTGGAAAGAGGATTCTATATGGATGAGGAAAAGAAAAATCTTGATACCCCATCCCTTAAAAAGTACTTATAGGTTTGGGTGTCTTATAGGAATCAACTTTTTGGGCATCAAAGAATACAAAGGACACAAATTTTGTGATTGTTCCAGCCATGAATCAAATACAGAAGAAGCACAATTTGTGAGAAAGCTAAAAAAATGCTATAGAAAATGAAAAGGTAAGCCACCCTTCATATGTTTTAATTGTGGTAGAGTAGGGAATTTTGTTGCTAAATGTCCATATGAAAAAAGGAAGACAACGAAGATGAGGAAAATAATTTCAAAGAAGAACATAAAAATAGAAGCAAATCTTATAGACACAAAAGATGAAAATATACTAAGAAGAATAGTTTTTACTTTAGAAAGGATGGTAGCTCGTCTAAAGAAAGTGATGGATATGTTATGATATTGAAAAAGAAGAATTCCTCTTCATGGCCATGGATACAAAGTCTATTGATAAAGAAAGTCAAGACAATAAGAAATAAAAATAAGAAGAAGAAGTAGAAGACATTGATGGGGAAGTGAATGTTGAAGCAAATCTCATTAGTTCCTTAAAAGAAATAGATAGACTTAGAGAAAATAATAGAAAGCAGAAAGATCAATTGCAGAAATATGAATAGGAGAATCGTGATCTTGCAGAAACAAAGAAGACAATTTTTATCCTGAAGACTCAACTAGAAGAGGCAAAAAGGATAGAAGATGTGGTGAGAAGCCAACTACAAGAAAATGAAGAAAATTGCAAGAAGCTAGAAGCTGAAATAGTTTCCTTAAGAAAGGAACTCGAGAAAAAAACTGATCAATTAAATAGAAGCTTGAAGTTTGGAAAGAGTACTGAAATCTCAGATAATATTCTCAGTTGGCAAAGGTCACCATTCATCAATACAAGTCTTGGCTACGATGAAATACAAAATAATCCCTAGGGAGATGCAAGCACTAAGGCCACAAAGCCATCACAAAAGTAAAATGAAGAAAAACCTAAAAGCTATGCCAATATTCTCAAAGGCTCCATCAAAAATGAAAGCAACAACATGAAAGGAAATGATGACCAACAAAAATCTGATTCTACCCACATGAATGAGTTCAGAAGAATTGCTCCACTAAGAAGACCTTTCACAAACCGATACCAATTTTTTTTTTTGGCTATTGTCTTTCTTGCAATAAATTTGGTCATAAAGCAATAGATTGCAAAACTTATGTAGGAAGTGATAATGTGAGAGATATAAACAAAGGTTCTTATAAAACCACAAAGAATGATTATACGAGCAACAAAACTAGAAGTTCTCATGGGTTTGTTGATAGAAACTACAATTAATTAAATCCCCTACTTGACTACAATGATGAGTGTTTTAAGTGCAATAACTATGGGCACATAGCACTTGACTATAGAAAAAACATAATAAAGAAGGAAGAATATGTTCTTGCCAAACATAAAGAAGAATACACAAAGGTGAGGAAAACGAAGCAAGAAGAACATAAGAAAGAAGAATGCAGACTTTCACATTATGCTCAAAATGAAGGGAATAAATGGTACATTGATAGTGGATTTTCAAAGCGCATGACACGAGACCAAACTAAGTTTCTCACCTTGAAGGAGGAAAAAGGAGGCAGGGTTAATTTTGGAGATAATTGCTCTGCAAGGATAGTTGAAAAAGGTAATGTCAGTCTTGATAATGGAAAGACTAAGACATATAATGCATTGTATGTTGAAGGGTTAAAACACAATCTTCTAAGTGTCAGTCAAATGTACGATCAAGGATACAACCTCACATTTCATTCTAAAGTGTGTGAGATAAAGAAAAAAACTTCAAGAATATTAGTGGCAAATGCAAATAGAACCTCAAGCGATGTATACATACTCAATGAAGTCAAAGAAGAAAAATGTTGTATGGAACAAAAGATGGGAGTGATATCCCTCTCATCTCATCAGTAAAGGGAAGCCCAAGCTTGGGGGGGGGAGCCATTTTCCATTGACGTCGATGGGTGAGAAGTTGCAAACAAAGGAAGAATTGCAGACACAAGGAGAGTTGCAGACAAGGGGAGCATTACAGACTTGACTAAGGGTTGACATCAATGAAAAAAGGGGAGATTATTATAAATATTATTTTTGTTGATGTCAAAGACAAGGGGAGCCTACAGATTTCCAAGATAAATATTACAAGCCTACATATGTCCAATATAAATATTGGAAGAAGGAGATTGTTGAAAGTATTATTTTTGGATTTTTGATGGTTAGTTTGGATACCCTATCTTTGAATACATTTTTACCCTACGTAGCTAGCTCAAATGAGATCACAAGTTATATGGCTGGAAATATTATTCCTATACCTTTCCAACGATATATGGAATTCCCTCTAACTCCCTAGGAATGAGAATATATGACTTTTTCTGTCCAACAACCTAGCCAGAAAATTGAGGTCGGCTCAACTAGTCTTTACAGGTCGACCTTGAAAGTGGGGACACAATTACTATAAATACAGGCTAGATGTGTGCATTTGTAGTGAAACCAAGAAAGATATCAATTTTGAGGTGCACATAAGTGATCTGAGGTGCACTAAAGGTACTAGGGTATATTTTTTTATCTAAAAGTGTGCAAGAGAAGTATAAGGGATTTTCTTGGGGTCTTTCTTTTTCTCAAGGTGCACTATAGGACTGTGATGTTTCCATATGCACTATTTTGATGTTGTGATGTTTTCATCAATGTGATGCTATTATGAGGTTGTGATGTTGTTGTCACGGTGATGTTGCCATATGCTCTATTATGATATTGTCGTCACGGTGATGCTGCCATATGCGCTATTATGATGTTGTCGTCACTGTGATGCTACCGTGTGCACTATTATGATGTTGTGATGTTTCCATATGGTATTAAAATATGTAATGATGCTATGATGCTGGATAGGGACTGAAGGCTACATGTAACTAGGGTTTGAAGGATTTTTTGTGGAATGAAGCATGCAGGTGAAGTCAAAAGTACTTTGTGTATGAAGATCTTGGATTGGTGTTTACACATATCTTTTTGAGTTGGTGCTCAAGTGAGGGGATTGGTGTCTCTAGTAGGTTAGTTCCTGAAAATATTGTAACAATAGGTTGGTGCCTACAGGTGCTGTTGGGTTGGTGCTTAGTTGAGGATATTGGTGTCTCTAGTAGGTTGGTGCCTACATTGCTGATTTGGTGCTCAATTAAAGAGATTGGTGTCTCCAATAGGTTGGTACCTACAATATTTGTAACAGTAGGTTGGTGCCTACATGAATTCATAAAGATAACTTTTATGGTTTTGTCCTCATTGGGTTTCCATGTTAAAGTCTATGCATTGTGATTTGAGTTTATATGTGATGATTGTTTCTCAGCTAACAAAGGATTAATGAATGGTTAAATAAAGTAAAAAGTATATTATATTGATTGACCCCCCCCCCCTCTCAGTATAAACATAAGTTCAACACTCCTAAGTGTCTAAATATTGTAACAAGATGTTGTGCCTCAACTTGAAGAAATGTGAATTCTTCAAAATGTCCGTTTATTAAATTTGCCTATGTCGTGCAATGTGCATGAAATAATGTGTTTCAATGTCATTGCTAATTTTCACATGAAATTTATTAGAGGGTTCAATGGAATTAGTGTGCCAATGATACAGTGCATGAAGAACCAAGTATTTTAGTGCATCACACAAGAACATAAGAGTTTTGAGATGCTAAAATAAAGAACCATTTGTTATGCACAAAACACCCAAACAACACACACACATGAAAATAAGTGACTCCATGCCTTGATAATGAAAGGACAATGAATTAGAAGCCTCTTCAATGAGGCAACCTCCTTTTACAATATAAGAAATTCACAAGAAGAGATGATATCTAAAACTAGGTCTCCTTGGTATATATAGGAGACAAAGGCTACAATTACAATTAAATGGTTTAGCTGACCAATACATACAACACTAATATAACATTAGAAATGTAATAACTCAATATCTAGGGATTATGATGCCCCTCCCCTTCAAACAATTGTTTCCTTCAACACTTGATTAATTGTTGATGTTTTTGCATGAAGAACTTATCTTCCCATGCCATCTCTTTTACTAGTAGGTTCTTCCACTTGACGAGGTACTCAATAAATGCTAAATTTTGTAGTTTCTTGATATATGTTTCAAGGATTGTTTCTAGTTCTAGTATGATTTTATATTCTTCATTAATATCTGGTAAAATAGTCTGAATTAGGATCTTGTCACCAATTACCTTCTTTAATCAAGAAAAATCGAAGAATGGTTGTACATGTGAAGATGGAGGCAACTCCAATTTTTAAGCCATACTTCCAATCCTCTACAACACCTTATAGGGACCATATTACTTGGGTGCTAATTTATTGTCCTTCTTTTGTTGCTTGAAGGATATTTTCTTTTATGGTTGCAACCTTAAAAATAACCAATCCCCTACTTCAAATTCCCTTTCGCTGTGATGTTTATCTGCTTGTTTCATCCTATTTTGTTCTATATCCAATTTGAACTTCAATAATTGGAGAACCTCTTTTTGGTGCTCTATGTGTTCCTCCACTACTTGAACCTTCACTTTCCCTTTCAAGGGTGATGTGATGTGTTAACGCTAGAAGATGCTCTTTGACTGTTGGGAGGGCACGCCTAGCACATCTTAGTTATTGCAATGATGTTAGTGGATCAAGTAGTTTGGAAAGTAGGATGGGTATGGTCTAGGCAATAATTCAAATAATTAGTAGCATTCACTTTAATAATTAGACGATTTAACAATAGGATATAGGAAGAATGAAGGGAGAAACACAAAACACAAGTGAGAAATCTGTTTGCTTGTGTGCAGAATATTTCCAAGTTCCAAATATCATTTAAAACCTGAAACATATATCTGAATATAATTTACAAAGACAAGTAATTGACACCAAATATTCACTGTAATCATCGCTGACTCTGTGTGAACATTAATGCATCGCATAAATACTCATTATATTCAAATAAGACAAGAAGAAAGAACATAAACATAGGATCTAACCATCAAAATGTTTGAATCATTGAGAACATTAATGCATCGCATAAATACTCATTATATTCAAATAAGACAAGAAGAAAGAACATAAACATAGGATCTAACCATCCAAATGTTTGAATCATTGAGTATTAGATGCTACTGGGATGAAACTTATTACATTTGCAGATATTTCTTTTCCAAGCACTCAAGCCACAACTTCCTCCTAAGAGGATCCCCCTATTACATGCTAAAATATACAATATATAGACCATAGAGGTCCCCTCATACAGATAAGTATCAATTACATTAAAAGAGGATCAAAGGTCCTTCTTTACCTAAAACAAAATGTGATGTGTAACTGCAGAAGAGGGAAATATGTTTCCAGATCCTATTTTCATGACAACTACTTTCACCAAAACATATCTTTATTCTCCCTTCAATCTAGAGCTGCCATGTGCTATGTTTCCTCCATCAAATCTGTCACTCGAGCTGTTTCTTGAAAATATTGGTTTAGATTGATCAAATCCTGATATTCTACCTTTTGATGAAGTCTTCAATGCTTTAACTGCTTCTTGGAAAAAAGGATCCGAGGCCTCACAATTTGGGATTTTGAGGTTAATTATTAAATGCTCTTCCACCTGTCAATTTTAATTGCTGGATATGATATTGGATCTATGTTCATCTCTTCAACTTGCTCAAAAATCATAATTCCTCAAAACATAACCAAAATCTGAAATATGGTTTGAGATCCATATTTTAAGGAGGAATTTGGATTTGCTTCTATCATATAACAGATTTAACAGATTTTAGGAAAAATGACCATCAGTTTTGATATCTCCAAGGTATGCTGAATCTCTTTCAACTCTGTTTCTCTACAATGCAAAAACTTTGATGAGCTCTAATCCTGATCACATTACTACAGAATTTTAAATTGTTTGAAATTGCTACCAAGGTAACACCACATCTTCAAAATCACCCTTTTCCAATAGCTATAAGTGTTTAGGAGATGAAATTGGTACTAATGTATTAGACTGCCATCTACTGCTGCCAGTTGCCCTGAGAATCTGGAAGGTGTGGTTGATTTATCCTATGCCTTTAGATTTGGATTTGGAAATGATATGCTTGGATCTAGAAATGATATGTTGTATATGAGACACTGAAGAATTTAAAGGGAAATATGATAAAGCCACATCAACTGCATTATGCAAACCATCTATAGGAGATTCC
>ML846087.1:8694-36022 GCA_009831015.1 Picea engelmannii | reverse complement strand
AGTCAAGTCCCCCTTTCAGTTTCTTGAGACCCTGAACCAAGAGGATCTTGCATTCAGAGTCTTTCTTCTACAAACTGCTGAAAATCCTGTTGCTCGAGGCAGTTTTCTCACTCTTCTTACCAAGTCTTCCACCTTCTCATCTTTTAATCAACTCACTGACTGAATTTAGATCAATACCTCCTTTGTTCCTTACATACCAGACTCAGTTCCTGAGTTAGAGCGATATCTACACGAGTCTCTACCCATTTGATCACCCATTAAAACTATCGTGACATAAAAAGTGATGGGCATTGGGCTTTGCTCCTGCAAGCAATCCAGGAGCGACTTTTGACACTAACATGATGATGCTCTCGCCTCACTATCCATGAGATGTTATTTAAAATTTATTACTAAAAATAAGGATGAGACATTATGTTGTTTTTACATGTTTAAATATGAATTGTATGTTGCGGTTATATGTTAAATAATAAAGTTGAATCCATCTTATAGAATTTTATTTTATACGTTGTCCATGATCTAATGGATAAGTAACTAACATAAAAGGTTGATTATCATCACTTAACCAATCAGTGGATTTCCAGGAAAATCTATAATGGTAAAGGATGGTGACCTATCGTGAAATGGGAGAAGGCTCCCATAACAGAGAAGAAGAGTCTAATGAAAGGAGAGTGGTATAAACCCCTCCATACTAAGTTGAAACTGTAAGAAGTCTCATGGAAAAGTTGCAAATATTTAAGGACGATAATGAGAGGCTTATGAAAGAACAAAAGAAGCAAAATGAAATAAATGTAGTATTGTTGCAAATGTTGTCAGATATATAGAGGCAACTACAACACAACCCAACAACTAGTAATGTGGACAAACATCAACCTGAGAAAACCCAGATTCTACCTGAGATACAAAGGCATGGTCCTGAAAAATAAATGCAAGAAGAAGCCCTCCCTAGAAGGCCCAACATGGAGCCAAGAGGCATGTCAAGGTCAACAACTCATCTGAAGAATCCTCTAGTGAAGGAGAAGAAATCTCCAAGGAATTGTCCAACAATGAGACTAGTTCACACTCTCAGAGGAAAAAAAAGAGGAGGAAACACTACAAGGGTGGTGACCCTGAAGAATTTAAGAAATCCAAGCCACCCACTTTTTATGGGGAAATCAAAAAGGGGGAAGAAGCATAATCTTGGATACTTGGTCTGAAAAAGTACATCAAAGTTCATGACTACTCTAAAAACTTGAAGGCCCGAATAATCATATTTAACTTGAATGGAGATACCTCTATTTGGTGGGAGGACCTTAGAAATGTAAAGGGAATCCATGAGAAGGATTTTTCTTGGGGAAAATTTGAGAAATAATTCAAGAAGAAGTACCTATCTAAAAGGTACTATGATGACAAGACTAAGGACTATGAAATCAAACTAGGACAACTCACCATAGATGAATATATTAACAAGTTTATGGAGTTGTTGAGGTATGTTCCCTATACAAAGAACGAAAAGATGAAGATACAGGGATTCCTTAGTGGGTTTCCTCAATCCTTCGATAATGTAATTGAGTTTGATGGACCTAAGACCTTGGAAGATGCCATTTAGAAGGCTAGGTACTGCTATGAAAAATTCAACCACAAGGTAGAATATCCCAAGGACTAGAAGAAGAAAGGTAAATTAGGATTCAAGAAGAAGGGGGTTAAACCCTCAATGTTTGATAATTATGGGAAGAGTTCTAAGATGAGATTTCCCACTAAGAGTGTAAATCAACAAAAACTTCCATCTTAGAGTGGAAATAAAACCTTTGGATCAGCCTCGGGAAAGACTGATAATACAAAGAGAGAGCCATTGAAATGTTGGGAATGTGGAGAAGAACATCTACTGGGGGACTACCCTCATAGAAAACCAAATAGTATTAGGGTATACAATGTTCACGAGGCTACCAAAATTAATGACGTGGCCAGGAGCATGCCACAAATTCATGAATCCTTGGATAATAGACAAGCAGACCACCAAGCCTCAATGGTGGAATTGGAAGGTATGATTACCAACCATATTATTTCTATTCTAATTGAACCTAGTTCTAATTTGAGTTGTGTTTCCCCTCAAACTATTGAAAAATGTAAATTACAATGAGTGAAATATGCTAAACCATGGTTGGTGTAGTTGGCCACTGGAACAAAGAGGAAGGAAACAAAGGTCATACCATCATGCCAACTCATTATGAATGGGTTGTCTACCCAAGAAAACCTAAACATGCTCCCTTTAGGATCTTATGACATGTTGATTGGCATGGACTGGTTGGCTGCATATAAATCCAAGTTGGAATGTTATAATAAAACATTAGAGTGTGAATATGAGGAAGGGAAGAGAAGGACCCTACAAGGAATTCAAAATCATGTCTCAGTGAGACAAATATCATCCTTTCAAGTGAAGAAGTATTGCAGAAAAGGATTCCCTTTATATGCAATACAAGTACTGAACTTTGTTGAGGACCATAAACCAATCCTAGAGGACCTTCCTATATTGAGATAATATAGAGATGTGTTTCCTAAAGAGGTACATGGTCTACCTCCAAGAATATACATTGATTTCTCAATAGAACTTGTACCTAGAGTGGTGCTAATGTCTAGAGCACCTTATAGGATGAGTACCCCAGAGCTAGTTGAGCTCAAGTTACAACTGAAGGAGATGTTAAACCGATTTTTTATTCAGCGTAGTGTGTATCTTTGGGGAGCACCAACCTTGTTTGTGAAAAAGAAGGATGGCACACTCAGGTTGTGCATAAATTACAAACAACTTAATAAAATGACAATTAAGAATAAGCATCCCTTGCCGAAAATTTATGACTTATTTGACTAGTTAAGGGGTACTACAATTTTCTCCAAGATTGAATTGAGGTATGGGTACCATCAGGTCCATATTAAGGATGAAGACATCCACAAAACAACCTTTAGGACAAGGTATGTCAGGCACTATGAATTTGTGGTGGTTCCATTTTGGGCTTACCAGTGCATGAGCCACCTTCATGTGCTTGATGAATAATGTTCTTAGCAAGTTTTTGGATAGGTTTGTGTTAGTTTTCATTGGTGATATCCTAATATATTCTAAGAGAATGGAAGAGCATGAATATCACCTCAATTTAGTGCTTCAAGTGTTGAGAGAACAAAATATCTATGCAAAGTTTAGTAAGTGTGACTTTTTCCAAAAATAAGTCCATTACTTAGGCCATGTCATGAATGAGGAAGGAGTGGCAGTTGATCCTGACAAGATCAAAGCCATTATGGATTGGCTTACCCCAAAATATGTAACTGATATAAGATCCTTTATGGCCCTAGCAGGGTACTATAGAAGGTTCATAAAAGGGTTTTTCAAGATTGGTTATCCAATCACCTCCCTTCAAAAAAAGGGAATCAAATTTGTTTGGACAACCGAGTGTGAAGAGAGTTTTCAAAAAATGAAACATTTATTGACCAATGCACCTGTGCTGAAGATTTCATACCTAGACAAGGATTTACTTGTGTGCACAGATGCATGCAAATAAGGACGAAGAGGAGTCCTCATGCAAGAAGGGCATGTAATCTGTTATGAATCCAGGAAATTGAATAAACATGAAATGCATTATGTGACCCACGACTTAGAATTATATACCATAGTGCATGCCTTAAAAATGTGGAGACATTACCTCCTAGGAAGAAAATTTGTGTTCATGATAGACCATAGTGGACTAAGGTATTTATTTGACCAACCCAAACTAAATTCTAGGCAAGCTAGATGGATAGCTCTCCTTAGTGAATTTGAATTTTTCAAAACTGTAAAGATATATATAGAACAAGAACCCATAGGATTGAAATATGATGGCTATCAATTGTTGAATGATGGCTTGTTAACCTACAAAGGTCGGTTGTATATCCAAAATTGTGACAAATTGAATAAATTCATCATGGATGAACTACATAAAATACCATACACTGGTCATCCTAGTTATCAAAAAATGATCACAACCACTAAGAAATTGTTTTATTTTCCATGAATGAAAAATGACATAACTGGTTATTTAGCTAAATGTTTGGAATTCCAACATGTTAAGGTGAAACACAAGCATCCAATAGGGTTGCTACAACCCCTACCTATTTCAGAGTGGAAATGGGAAACCATCTCCAAGGATTTTATCATAGGATTACCTAAATCATCCAAACAAAATGATGCCATTATGGTAGTTGTGGACAAGTTGATAAAGGTTTCTCACTTTATCCCAGAAAAATCCACTTGCAAGGAAATATATATTGCCAATATTTTTATGAAAGAAATATTTAGACTACATGGGATGCCTATGGAAATCATATCTAATAGAGATACAAAATTCACCTCAAAATTTTGGATATATCTATTTGTTGGTTTTGGAACTAAATTGTTATTTAGTACATCCTATGACCCTCAAACTGATGGGCAGACAGAGAGGGTAAACCGAGTATTGGAAGACATGTTCTGGATGCATGTGATGCATTAGCCCAAGAAATGGGAAGAATACCTACCACTGGTAGAATTTGATTACAACAATGGCTATCGAGAATCCTTGAAAATGATTCCTTTCGAGGCTCTCTATGTTATACAATGAAAAATTCCAATCAGATGGAATAACCCAGTGGACATAATTACACTTGGGCCAGACATGCTAAAGGATTTGGAACAACAAGTAGCTCAAACAAAAAAAATCTAAAAGTGGCCCAGGACAGGAAGAAGAGCTATACAAACATCAAGATGACTCATAAAGAGTTCAAAGTATGGGATCATGTGTATCTCTGAGTTAAACCTAGAAGAAGTTTCTATTGATTTTTTCTAATTTTCAGATCTGATAATTATTGCGTTGTGATTTAAATGTTATTGGTATCGTAGAATAATTACACACTAGAAATATCAACAAGACTTAACAAACTTGATGAGAGGTTATTGTAAGTAAATATTATGTGATATGATATATTACAATTGAGGGCCCAGATATATATACTTGGGTGGAGTTCCCTTTCATTAATGGACATGAATTCTCCATTATTGTCTTTTCATTAATTAATTTATTACTAATTATTAATTATTGATTATTTATATATTTATACATTATTAATATACAACCCGAGTGGGCCTAATGGTTAAGAACATGTGTTTCCTCTTAAGAGGTCACAAGTTCAAATCCAGAGGGGGGTAGGGTATGTATACCTCCGTAGAATTTACCAGTCAAATCGTTGGGTGGAGGGGGGTCCCTTGTCCCACAAACAAGGGGGTCTCATACACCAATTTGGTGTGGCTTGGTCGTGACCTTAAAAATATATTATATATATTATATAATAATATATATATATTTGGTTTGGGAAATTATAACCCCAGGCATGCCAAAGAGGCCCCTCACGCAACACAGAAGGCGAGTCGAGGGTTTTGAACTAGTGGCTTCACATAACAATTTGCCTTAACAATACACTCCATCACCAATTGTTCTACACCCCGAGGGCATATTTATACATTATATTATAAATAAATTATTTATATATTAGATTTATGTTGATGATTATTTCCTCACATGCACGTCTATTTAATATATATCACTCCATCCTGGAGCAGGAAATGTGAGAGCACCTCGAGTCTATACACTCCTCGTCAGGAGAAAGACTATTCTTGGGACATTCACCAATAGCAAAGATCTGTGAGTGAATGAGTCATTTCCCTTGGTCAAATCAACATGAACAATCTGGTAGAATGTCTTCCCGATGTTTCTAACTAGAGAAACATCATCACTCCCTCTCAGCGAGGGAGACATTCTGCATCACGCCAAGCTTGTCTCTAAAGTATACAAACTTTGTCTTAAACAAAGGCTTGGTGAGAATGTCTGCAATTTTCTCATGTGGATATGTACTAGAGATTTACTACTCCCTTCTGTAGCATTTGTCAGATGAAGTGATATTTGATCTCAATGTTCTTTGACTTGTCATGAAATATTGTATTTTCTGAAATCTTGACACAACTTTGATTATCACAATGTATTAAGGTTGTCTCTAGATCTTAATCAAATAGTCCTACAAGAATTTTTTGAAGCCATACTACTTTGCGAATTGCGACACTGGCTGTGATATACTTTGCTTCTATTGTACTGAGTGCTACAAAATTAATCTTCTTCCTACTAAACAAGGATATCATAGCTTATCCTAAATTGAAGCAACACCCCAAGGTGCTCTTTATGTCCATTGCACTCCCTACCTAGTCAGAATCAGTATATTTCTACAGCCTCACTTCACCACCTGAGTCATGTCTTAGATTATATCCAACTATACCACGCAGGTACCTTGACACATGATTTGTTTCAACCCAATGGAAGTGACTTGGTTCAACCATGAACTAGATCAGGGTGTTCACTGCAAAGAAAATATATGGCCTGGTGTTAACTAGGTACATCAAGGATCCAATTAGCTGCATGTACATAGTAGGATCCACCAAATCTGAATCTGAAGAAGAATCACTCAACTTCTTCATGTTTGTCATCATAGGTGTAGTCATGGACTTGTAATTCATCATACTGAATCTGCTCAAGATCCCAATTGTGTACTTCCCTTGTTCTAATAATATCTCACCTATATTTTTCCACACCTACAATCATAAGAAATAAATCATCATGACAAGATCCTTCATCTCAAACTCATAGGCCAAGTCCCTCTTCCACTTATCGATGATTTGGTCTTCTCCAGTAAGGAAGAATTCATCAACATATAACACCAAGATCAAAGGATCACCATGAACAACCTTGTAGTAAAGGTTGGGATTTTCTTCACTCTTGGTTAATCCCAATATCATCAAGCATCCATCAATCCTGGAGTACCATGCCCTGGGTACCTACTTGAGTCCATACAAGGCCTTCTTCAACCTGAAAACATGAGACTCCCTCCCATGTACCTTAAATCCTTGAGGTTTCTTTATGTACACTTCTTCCTCAATCACACCATTGAGGAATGGAGTCTTTAAATCCATTTGGTGTAATCTCCAATCCATGACTGCTGCAATGTAAATAATGGTCTTGACGGAAGTGTACCTGAAAACTGGAGCAAATGTCTCCTCATAGTCCACTCCCTCTTTCTGGGAGAACCCTCTTGCCATGAACTTCGCTTTGTAATTTTCAATGTTGTCATTTGTTGCATGCTTGATCTTGTAGATCCACTTGGAAGTCACCACTGACATCCCCTTAGGTCTTGGCACAATCTCCTACACATCATTCTTCATGATGGACTGATATTTCTCCATCATGGAATCTCTCCAAACTTGCTATCCCGTTGCCTCCTAAAAAATGGAAGGTTCAGAATCAATAATGTGACTCATCAATGCCATATAACTCAATAATTTATTAGGTCATCTACTTTACCTAAAACTACCATGGGGAGTTGCATGCCTCTGTGCATCCTGTAATGTATCACGAAGCTAGATTGGCCTCTTCCTGGCCTCTAGAACAATGACTCTAGGAGGGTCCATTGGTTCAGCTAGATCTGCTGACTTCTCCTGATAGTTTGATGGATGATCAAATGGAACAGAGGGACCTGAACCCACATCCTTCAGAGCCTTCTGGTCCTCACTATAGATCTCCATGTCAGACTCTTTGGACCTCCTGAAGGCTATGTCTTCATCAAAGGTGACATCTTGACTGACCTCTATCTGGTGTTTTCTTGGAATGTAATTTTTTTAATCCTTTGATGTCTTGTTATATCCAACAAATTTCCCATTCTTCCCAAAGGCTCCAACTTCTTCCTTTTATCCTTGGGCATGTGAATGTATACTGGACAACCAAATATCCTCAAATGATTTACCTATGGTTTCACACTTGTGAAATCTTCCTCATGAGTCTTGTCCCCCAAGATACGATGATGACTCTTGTTATGGATGCACACTATTGTACTGGATGCCTCTCCCCATAATAACATGGGTAAATCCTGATCATGAATCATGGCTTTGGAAACCTCTACAATGGACTTGTTCTTCCTCTATGCAACCTCGTTCTGTTGTGGTTTGTAAGGAACATTAAACTCCCTCTTGATCCCTTCCTCCTTGCAAAAATCACTGAAGTCCCTGGAAGTGTACTCTCCTCCATTATCTGACCTCAACACCTTGATATGTTTCCATGTCAGGTTGTCTACCTAAGTCCTGAACTCCTGGAATTTGTTGAATACCCGATACTTGGTATTCATGAAGAAGATGTATGTCTTCTGGGAGAAATCATCAATGAATATCACATAGTACAGGAATCCACCCAAAGATGTAATTGTCATAGGTCCACATATATCTGAATTTACTAGATCCAAGATCCCCTTGGACCTATTGTCACTGCTTGGAAAATATCCCTTGACATTCCTTCCAAGTGCACATCCCATGCAAATGCCATCGTCCTCTACCTGAATATTTGGAAGTCTTATGACCATCCTCTTCAATGTTGGTAAAGCTCTGTAATGTAAGTGTGCACATATTTAATGTCATAGCTCATACAAACTGATGTTGTCATGTACCAATGCATGTGTTGATCATCCCAACAATTTGTATAGACCTCCCTCTCGAACGCCAATCACTACTGCAGAGTCTATACTTGATCCCTTAGGCCATACAAGAACCTGTCCATTCACTAATGCAACTCTATAGACTTTATAATCCAATGTTGAGGTAGAAAGAAAGTTCTTATTCATCCCTGGTACATACAAAACATATTGTATATGAATAGTATCTCTGGACTCTAGTTGGAATGAAGTTGTACCAACTCCTCTCACTGCATACTTGGCCTTATCACCAAGTTCTACTCACAATGTTGACTCCCTCTCAACCAAATATGAGAGACAATTACAGGAACTTGTCATGTGTCTGGAAGCACCACTGTCCACTAACCAAATATCACTACCATTTGCAATAATTCCTAAAAGAGTGGAGACAAAGAAGTGCTCTTTATGAAGTTCATATTCAATCTTATCAAGTTTAGATTCCTTTGTATTATTTTGTGGTGGATGCTCATCAATATCGGTTATTGATGCATGTTTCTTTCCCTTCATTTTCTTCGAAGGAAATTGAGAAGCATAGTGACCAAATGTATGAAAATTGAAGAACTTGATTTTTGAAAGATCCTTATTCTTTTGTTCTTTAACTGGGGCATATCCTCCCCCTGTATTTTCATTTCCAAAATTCCTTTTCCCTTTTCCTTTTCTTGCATGAGATGCAAGAGCTTGAGTTCCTTTATCTTGAGGTTTCTACAAGTTGTTTTTGGAAAATGTTCTAGCCTTCTCTTGGACACACTCAATCCATAGCCAATCAAACTTGGGGAACTCCTCTCATCTATAAATGCTCTGAACAAATGGTTCCCATGAAGAAGGAAATCCATTAAGAGTCATTGTAACAAGTTCTGCATCATCAATGATGTCTCCAATGGTCTTAAGTTGATCTCTAAATTGGGAGAATTTCATAAAATAAGTGGCAAATGAATCAGATTTGGTCATCATGATACAACAAAGTTGATTTCTCAAAGCTAATTTCCTGCTAGTTTTCTTCCTCTCGAACAATCCCACCAAGGAGTCAAACATTTCTTTGGAAGTTTTCAACTCAACAATGTGTGGAATCAAATGTTCTTTTACAGAATCTATCAAGATCCTCTTAGCCTTTGCTTCATTCTTCTTATTCCTAGCTTTCTCTTCAACACTTTTTGGTTCTAAGGAATTTTGTTTTACATAATTTTGAATCTCATTTTCATCCAATATGAAGAGTATCCTGGTCTTCCAAGATCTGAAATTTGTAGCACCATCTAGCATGCCTTCTACTCTGAGTATGGACACCATCTTGTAGAGAAACATAGAGTGACCAAACGAGTTAGTTGCACTATGTAGTGAAATCCTTAAGGCGGGCGTGCCCTGTAATTAGGAAAATCATGACCAAATGGAATGTGGCCACTCTGTGCGCATAGGAAGCTTGCGACCATGACCATACAACTGCAAAAAATAAAAAAATTGAAGCAGATCTATCAGATATGGAACTTAAAGTTTTTAACTAGCTTCATAAAGGACTTATACTAGCTCTGACATTGAAAGATTTTAACTAGCTCTGATACCATGTTGAATTTTTCTAATTTTCTAATTTTCTAATTATTTCCTTACGATTTAAATGCTATTGTTATCATATAATAATTACACACTGAAAATCTCAACAAGACTTAGCAAACTTGATGCGACGTTATTGTAAGGAAATATTATATGAGATGATATATTACAATTGAGGGCCTTGATATAAATACTTGGGAGGAGTTCCCTTTCATTAATGGACATGTCTTTTCCATTATTGTCTTTTCATTAATTAATTAATTATTAATTATTAATTATTTATATATTAATACATTATATTATAAATATATTATTTATATATTATATTTCTGTTGATGATTATTTCCTCACATCCACGTCTAATTAATATAGATCACTCCATCCTGGAGTAGGCAATGTGAGCGAACCTCGAGTCTATCCACTCCTTGTCAAGAGAAAGACTACGCATGGGCCATTCACCACTAGCAAATCTCTGTGAGTGAATGAGTCATTTCCCTTGGTAAAATCAACATGACCAATCTGGGAGAATGTCTGCCCAATGTTGCTAACTGGAGAAACATCAATAGTTCCTAGAGGATGGGAACTTGTGCCAAGCAGGAACCTCAATTTTGTGGACCTTTTGAAATTCTAGACAGAGTGGAACATGTAGCGTATAGATTAGCTTTACCTCCCATAGTGAAAGAACATAATGTTTTCCATGTTTCATTGTTAAAGAGATATATACAAGACTATGCTCACATAATTGACTGGTCTATGATCCAGGTGTAACTAGAGGGAGAATTCCTGCTAGAACCTCAATGTATCCTAGACAGGTAAGAAATACCACTCAAGAACATAACCATTGCACAGGTCAAGGTGCAGTGGAAACACTTGGGTCCCAATAAATCTACATGGGAACTGGAGGAGGCCATGAAACATGCATACCCTTTTTTTTCATTGTTGTATAAAGAGTTTTTGTGGCAGATAGAACACCGAGCGTGGTATTCCTTTAAGGGGGAGGGGAGTGTAACACCCATGTTTCCCCTATTTTTTAAATATAATTATCATCATAACCAAAAATATAGACATGATTGTTATGTGATAATTGAAAGACAATAGACCTTTGATAAATTATGTAATGTAAATATTAGTTATTAATGTAACAGGGAGATGTTGAACTACTCTTGAAGGGATGGACTTCAAAAGTTAGGATATCATGAGATGAATGGTGCAAAAGGGGAGTTATTACTAGTTTAAATGACCCTGCAAGGAAGTACCCTATAAATTTAAAACAATGCAGACCCTCAACTATCCTCAGCCCCAAAAAATTGATTACTAGTTGGGCTCGTAGTTGGGTAGTATCCTTTGGGAATCAATGAAGGATGGGAATAAGTACCCATCAGGTAGATTCTTACACAGCCCATGAGTTCTTGGGGAAGAATACACAAAAGGAAGGGATAGGGAGAGGAGGAGACACATGGTTGGGAAAATGTCGGAGCACTGGAGCAAAGAAAAACAGAACTCTCTGGTGTAAGGAAAAGGAAAAAGGAAGTGCAAAAGTAATATATGCTCCTTGGAAAACTTGTAGAAAAAACAATTATCCTCTTGTGGCATCATATCCTGGCTCGGGGGTGGTTGGATATAGTAGTGCATAGAACAACCTTTCCTATGGTTAGGTGGAGAGCATCACACCATTCAGTAGTCATCAACATCTTCCAAAAATTTATAGATAAGTAACTTTTATATATGTTATGTGTATTGAAAGGAAAATACATAAGCTTGCATGGTCTGTATGGTAGCATATGTCTTTAGAAAATATCTTCCAGTATTTTATCTGTAGAAATATTGGGTGACGAATGTGTATAATTGTTTCAGTATGTAAATTACTCAAAACTTTGTTATATAATAAGTTGAAAGACTACCTAACATCCATGCTTATTGTAAGTTTCATTATGGATATGTGTGTGTGTGTGTGTGTGTGTGTGTCATCGTGTTTGGATCCCTGCAACAAAGGAATCCTTGCGAGACAATACAAAACACAGGCACCCTGGCTAGGAAATGGAATGCCTTGGACCTAGGAGAGAGTACTCGAAAAATCAGAAGTCTTGAAAATGACTGGAGAAAACCCTCGTGAAAATTTGGCTAAGTCCTAACCTGATTGTTAAGTCTGAGAAAACCCTTATTTTTCCTCAGAGGAATCGTGACCATTGATTTAGAATGGTTGTTAGATCTATATCCTTTATCACTGTAGGGGCAGGATTAAATCTCGACTATCAAACCGGAGAGATAATATATCGCCATCGTCCATCGAAGGGTGCCATTCAAAGTAAGTCATGGAGATGGGCTACGACGAGGAGACTCTGAGGGGAGATTTGGACCATTAATTGGAGAAAGGGTGAGATTTGATCTCGACTGTCTTTATGGAGAGATAATATATCCCCACCATTCATCGAAGGGTGTCATTCAAAGTAATTCACAAAGATGGGCTCCAACGAGGAGAATCTGAGGAGAGATTTGGACCGTTAATTGGAGAAAGGCTAAGATTTGATCTCGACCGTCGATCCAACAAGATAAAATAATCCTAGTCGTTCTTCAGAGGACGTCATTCGAAGTAAGTTTCATATCTAAAGGAGATACACTATGAAGGAATAACTCTAAGGGATGATCAGGACCATAGATCAACGAATGAAAGATCAGATCCTCATCGTAGGTTTTGAGTTATAAGATTATGATTTGAGAAGGACTGTACCCCCAATGATTCCATGACCAATTACAATTGGTCCATATGGAATACAAAGGTTGGCCCATGTGTCACGAGGGAATTGTGCCACATGTCAAGTAGAATCAAGTTTTAGGTAGGACCTTATGTTGGATTATGAGTGCCACATGTCATGATCGGGTGGTGGGGCCATGTGTCAGGACAGGTGGAAACCAACATGTATAGAGGTGGAAATGTGTTAATTTGAAATTTGTAGGTCAGGTTGAGTATGAACCTCATCGGTTTCATACATGAGGAAAACATTCTTAATTCTCGTCATTAGATCTTCATGAAAATATCTCGACCATTCATCGCAGGGTACTAATCAGAGTGAGTTATAGAGTGAAACTCTGACGAACGAAATCCAAGGAAAGATCTGAGTCATTAATCATAGAGGGTCGTGATGAAACGATAATCGTTGATTTTTCGCAGGCTCTACAAGGCTCTCCGACAGGAGAAACTCTAAGGAAATATTTGAGTCATTGTTCAGAGGGTGGTCATGATGAATGATAGTCGTTGATTCATCATGGGCCCTACCGTTCCCCTTGGTGAGTATGGGAAAAGGAGAGTGACATATGGGTGACAGAGGTGTTAGCCTGGTGGTTAGCGTGTCATGAGTAGGAAAGGTGCCAATACCTAAATGAGCAATCCAAGTACATACATGACAATGTGTACGCCACGTCAAGTCCATGTGTTGAATGATGGTTATGCCACGTGTCATGGTCCTTTGGCGTAGTGAGGGGGTGGTTGTGACATGATATGAGTGCCACATATTTTGTCATCATGGCAACCAACATGTCTCGGAGGAAAATAGGTCTCGGTACCTGGTTTTTCAAGAGAACTGTTGAGAACTATCGATCTCATCGGGGATGTGGGAACGAAAAGATCTGGTTCGTTGAAGTATCATTGGTGAAATTTGAAGGGTTAGCAAGGATGAGTGTTATCCAAGAATGTTGACTATGATAAAGGCATCTGTGAAATAATGAGATTCATTAGATGAGTGGTTTGAGTTCCGTCAGATCAAAAACATCATATGGGAGGGGTGTTATCCTTTGCAAAAGCTAGTATCATCGACACATTTAGAGTCGTCAGATGCTTGGCCCTAGGACCATAGGATATGGTCATTGATAGATCTGACCATTCATCAATTGAAGGCAAGCATAGATATGGACCTTCAGATATAGATGCATCGTCATCGTAACTTTGGTTGGGGTGTTGTCGATAACCCACATGCTAGTTGGGATCACCGAAGAAACTAGAGTCGTAGTATGCCTGGCCCAAGAACGATTGGATCTGACGAAGTTTTGATACAGGATCATCATCATAAATTTTAGTGTTGGAGTGTTGAGACTCTGTGGGAATAAATTTTGACGACGACAAAGAGAAGTAAAAAGGATTGGGTGTGTGATGCTAACATGCCTGGTAATAGAGGCCACATCGGATGGCATGAGTATTGAGAGGCCATGTGGATGCCATGTGGAAGTAAGGTGGCCTTGAGCCAATGGAGGCCCGAGAAATTTGAGAGACCATAACTTTTGATCCATAACTTGGTTTGGAGCATGATGAAAGTTGTTGGAAAGCACTTGACGAGCAAAAGACAATGGTTCCCTAGAGAAGAGGTATTGAGATTATTGAGAAAAAGAAAATTTTTAATACCCCATCCCTTAAAAGTGTACTTAGGGGGTTGGGTGTGTTACAACCCTAAGTGCTAGTATAAAGAAAATACTGTGACAAGGTAAGTACTCGTAAAATTTTGAGCATCTTTTGTAAGTAATATTGTTATTAAATGAATTAATGTTGGCTCTGGTTGGTTGGTAATGAGTGTGAAATTTTTCTCTCCTTGTCTTTCGCTCATAAAATATCCTTTAAAAGAGAAATTGGTTGTTGTAGAATGAAATTTATGGGTTTTGATTTTACTGTGATGACTATGGATTTTTTTATATATTCTAGTTCTCTATGTTCATAATATCATTTTCCATTGTGTTCATTCCTAAAAAACATTTTACTTTTTAGAGAAAAGGGGGTTATAAAGAAAATGGGTCGAACCTGTATATTTTAACCTTGTACAATTAATTATTGCAAAAATATTCTTAATAAAAGAAGAAACGATACACACACACATTACATACATATTTTACCATATAAACCCAAACCGGGAAAACCAACAACATTTTTAGAGTCACACCTCTAATCTTATATTTATCATATTCTTCATTGTTTACAATACAATATACATATAGGATCTTGCGGCATCCAAGCCCCTAATCCATTGACTTGGATTAGTCAACAAACCCAACTCCTTAATCAGAATTATAAAACCATCAACAAAAACCATGTGCCAAAAATAGACTAAACAATTTTTCTCGGGGCTCTCGTCCTCGAACCCTCCCGGTTGGGGGCACCCCCCAACCCCCCTTTTCTCCCATATCAGTGTACATGACATGGGATCACTTTTGCAAAGAATATAACACATACCCAACATAACCCATAATTGTTATTGTTAGCATACACAGAGGTTTGATCTGCCCAAACTTGTTTTAAACATAAATGCATGTTAGTTGTATGTTTATTATTGGAAATAATGCATTATATACCCATCACTTATCTTACTCTTTGTTTAAAGGGTTCTAGCTTGTGAATGAAATTATTTGGTAGCATGCTATTGGGTTTATTATTGATACAACCCATGCCCATTTTGGTTCTCACATTCAATTTTGACTCTGTTAAATCCTCAGTCTTCATGTTAGAGCAATGAGTATCGTGTTTGGGGTTTGTTGAGCGAAATAACACATTATGTGTTCAACATTAACCTTCCTATTTGTCAAAAACCTTGGTCGCGCGCCATATTTTTTCTCTTTGGATACAATAATCAACCCATTGGTTTGTTTTGATTACACATTGGCTCACATACCCAACCTTCACTTTGTTATAATCCCACAGTCTTGAATGGTCACGATTTTATGAAATGGGTATACCAAAGTAATTGGAATAAGTTGGGTTTGTATGGAAGATGTTGGTTTACCATTTATGCATCATTTTGATATGATTTGGAGTTTGATTCGACCCCATTTGATGATAATTGGTTGGAATTAGAGATAAGTTTAATGACATGTCAACTAAGTTAAAGTTTTGATTTTAATTACATAAACTTCACATTTTTCCCCTCATTGTTTGTATCATTTTTCGTACATTTATCCCCTATTATCCTGGTCATATTTCATTGTAGCTCCATGTTCTTTATCCCTTGTTTACGTAATTAAAAAAGATATGTTGAATTCCTTATATAATAGAGAAGTATGGAAGAAGCATTTTAAGAGGATTTATTAGAGATTTGTTGGCAATGTTGAAAACCCCTACTTATAGATTTTATATTACTTCTAGGTCTCTTGATAATGTATGGACAACTTGATATTTTTTGAGTGAACATGTAAATTGGTCATCCAAATAGGATCCAGAGAAGACTAAGGACAACTCAAAATTCGTAGAAGCAACTCATGAAGCTCAGAATGGCCTCAGCAGACAGAGAAAGGGAAAAAATTCAAAGTCCTCAAAACTCATTGAAAGTGGCATCATCGCAAAGAGCATGTCACAAGATTTCCAACCACGTAAAAGACTTGTCAAATGGAGTTATAGATCGAAAGATATCCATAGTCAAAGTTTGGTCAACCTAGCCCAGCTAACAAGGGATGAGTCAACATCCATATTGTTGACGTCAACATTAGTACGAATGATGTCATCATCTATACAGTGTACGTGGAACATGCAAAAGGAGACATGTGTCAGCATGGTGATGTAGTAGCACCAGAGGCTGCCACATGTCACTCGTTTTAGGCATTTTCGGGTCAATCCGTGGACCAATGAAAAAGCACCACATGGCAGTCCATACATCGACGTGGCAGACCATACGGTGACGTGAAAGGCTGATGTGTCAAAATGATGTGGCAGGTGATGTGGAAATTGGCTGTGTAGGTGGTTGGCGTGGCCCAATGGTTTGTTGCCATGTGGCCAAGTCATGGGATACCACGTGGCAGTGGGAAAATGCCCAATGAGGGCCCGAAAACTGAATTTCAAAAATAAAAAAAGGGTGGGCCTGCCAAATCTAGCGGAGCCCTGCCAGATCTGGCGGCCAAACTAAACACTATGACAAATATAAACCACACTCCAAAGTTGGAAAAATTCCATTCCACACACACACACACACACATATATGTTATAACAATTACCCAAAAGGGGAGGCCCACGGGCTCGACCCCGAGACCTCCCCCTATACAAATGCCTTAACTATAGCTCTTCCATTGTTGGTCCAATGGACTACATTATGTAGGTCACCCTGATTTTTGTTTATACGATGATTCTGCCCACGGATAGAAGGAAATGGGGAGTCATGGTACGGTTGTGCAAGGAAACCGAGATGCAATACAAAGAATTAAATGCAGAGAGCAGGCATGGAAACTGAGACAAGATTTCTCAAGGGCCTGGGAGTGCCAGAGTTAGATTGAAGCATGGAGACAATCATTTTTGGGTAATTGGACACCAAGAATTCAATGGTGTTGTATGTTTTCTGATCTGAGAAAAGCTTCTGCAGCTTAATTCTAGAATGAGGTATACTTATGTATTTTTCCAAATTCATTTGCTGAGTTAATAAAAAGGCCTACCCATTTGAGAGCAGGACCTCGAGACATAGTCCACCAGGGATGAACTCTGTTATCAAGTTTTTTTTTTTCATATTTGATTCTTATGTCTCTTCATTATTGAGATTTTTGTTCTTTAATGGTGCACTTTAATTTATGCTCATTTAATACAATTCTTTATAAGTCACTTCGATGAAAATATACTGGATCATGTTGGTATCAGAGTAGTCATCTTTGACGTGAATTGTTGAGTGTGAATTCTTACTAGGGCCAAGCATCAGCAGGGTGAAGGAACTCTTAATACTTTCAATCTTGAAGTTGGTCGTGCATCCTAAAGGAAGAAAATGGCAAAAGAGGACAAGCGTGATGAACATGAGAAAAACTTCCATGTAGTATTTTATCGCATGTCAGAAATGGTCGAACAAATGTATGGAGACTACGAGAAGAGGATGAAGAAGAAAGGGAAGAAAAAGGAAGCACAAGCTGATGATAATGCTTCGGTAAATTAGGGGGCTGGAGGAGACCCTCCTGAGCCTCCATCTGCACCATCAAGTTCTATCTCTTCTTCCTCTGAGCATTCTCATCATTCTAGCCATAAAGATTCATTTAAGAAACCATTATTAAAGCTTGATGTAAAATTTTTTTTACCTATGTTTAATGAAGATGTTAATCCTGAAAAGATAGATATATGGATCTGATAGGTTGAAGTATATTGTCGTGTTCAACATATTGATGAAGAAGAAGTTAAAGTGCAACTGAATTCTCTTTGGTTGGAAGGCACCGCTCTCGTATGGTGGGAGAGAAAACTTCAGGAAAGACGTAAGTGTGGTAATATTCTTTCCTCATGGTCGGAATTTAAATCAACGATAAGGAATCAATTTTATCCATTGGGTTATTTACATAAAGAAATGATGGAATGGAAAACTTTAATACAAAGTAAAGGTCAAACTGTACAAAGTTTCACAGAATAATTTAGGAAGAAATCCCTTGCATTAAAAATTCCTATGGATTCTTATGAAACTTTAATGAAGTATATTGGGACACTTCACATTTATATTCGTCATACTTTGTTATTGTTTAACCCCACTAGTCTTGATGAAGTTTGTGTGAAATCCACTCACCTTGAGAACATGGTAAAGCATGTTCAAGAAGATCCCACAAAGAAACCTTCCAATCTCCCACATAATCCATTTAAGAATTTTAAAAGGAAGGATAAGAAGATCACCACTGTAAAGAGAGAAGAAGGAAAACCATCTTGCACTCATTGCAATAAAAGTGGTCACGATGATGGAGATTGTTGGAAACTACATCTAGAGAAGAGACCGAAACAATTCGGTGGAAAGGGGAAGACAAAGATTGTTGCTATAGTACAACAAGATCTTGGTTCCGATTAAGGAGACGAAGGAAATATCACATCGGTTGGAGTACAAGGTAAATATTCCCTTCATGCTAGTTCAAATTCCAAGAATGAATCTCATGATGATGAACGAAAGAGGAATGAATTATTTCATATAAGAGTTGTATATAAACAGACTAAGATAGATACATTATTTGATCCAGGTTCCCAAGTAAAATTGATATCTGAAGCACTTGTCAAAACGATGGGTGTTGAAACAAAACCACATCCAAAGCCTTATTCTCTTGGTTGGGTATGTGATGAAGAAAAAATTAATGTCACCAAGCAATGTAGGGTCAGATTTTCTATTGCTTCAAAGTTGATTGATGAAGTGGATTTGGATATTGTATCACTTGATATATGTGGCATAGTGTTGGGGAGTCCTTATATTTATGATAGAAAAGTAGTCTTCTTTCGTCATGAGAACAAATACCACCTTACTAAGGGGGGAGTGGAATATATTGTTAGATCTCACAGAATGAGGGTAAACACAACACTTGTTAGTGCATGGCAAATGAAGAGACTCATAAACACTAATAAGAGATATGTACTCATGGTCATAAGGGAGAACGATGTCGGAACATCCGATGCTTTCAAAGGATGTGATCCTTATCATAAGAAAGAATTAATTGATATTGTTTCTAAGTATGATGATATTTTCTAGGAACCAGATGGATTACCCCCTAAGAGGGAAATCCAACATGAAATGCATCTTCAACAGGATTCTCCTCTTCCTAATCTGGGCATGTACAGGATGTCAATTGTAGAGATGACAGAGATTAAGAAGCATGTACAAGGCTTATTGGATCAAGGGGTCATTAGGCCCAACTCATCTCCTTGTGGTTCTCCAATCATGATGGTGCCAAAGAAATATAGAACATGGCGAATGTGTGTCGATTACTGGGCCTTAAATAAAATCATGGTGAAAAATCGATACCCTCTTCCTCGTATAGATGATTTACATGATCAATTAAAGAATGTTGTTTATTTCAAGTTGGATTTGCGCAGTGGATACCATCAGATCAGGGTTGCAGAACATGATGCATGGAAGACTACCTTTAAAACCAAACATGGATTGTTTGAGTGGTTAGTTATGTCGTTTGGGATTTGTAATGCTCCGACAACCTTCATGCGTGTGATGAATGATGTATTCAGGCCTTGTCTATATGATTTTGTGATTGTATATTTAGACTGCATTCTTATATTTAGCGGGACTTGGGATGAACATGTGAGGCATGTAAAGAAAGTATTGAATACTCTACAAAGGGAAAATTTGTATATAAAATTGTCCAAATGTGAATTTGGTAAGACTGCACTTGTGTACTTAGGTCGTATTGTAGGAGGAGGACAATTAAAAATTGATCCTTCCAATATTGATGTAATTGTAAATTGGCTTGAGCCCAAAAGTGTAACCGAGATACAAATATTTTTAGGTGCAGTCCAATATTGGAGGAGGTTCATTTCTAACTTTTCCTTTATAACAACTCCTTTGCATTCCTTAACCAGTGTGAAGAACACTTTTCAGTGGGGAGGAAAGCAACAAAAATATTTTGACACTTTGAAGGAAAAGATCAGTACTGCACCAGTATTAGCACTGTCGAATCTTAAACATCCCTTTGAGATCGAGACATATACCAACATATACACCATGGGTGCAGTATTGAAGCAATATCGTAAGCCTATTTGTTACCACTCTGAAAATTTTAACCAAGTTGTTGTTAACTATCCTACATATGATAAAGAGTTTTATGCATCGGTTCAAAGTGTAAAGAAATGGAAGCACTACTTGTTAGGGAAGGAAACAATCATACATATAGATCATCAACCCTTACAGTATCTCCAAGCACAAACCAAACTGCAACAATCTCGACATTATAGATGCATGGGTTTCACACAACAATTTCATTTTGTAATCAAGTACAAAAAGGGTACGAGTAACAAGGTAGTTGATATGCTTTCTAGACCTCCTATTGTTGCTTCTATTATTTTGAAGAATGCTTCTTTATCTCATGATAGCTATATGGAACAATATACCATTGATGAAGATTTTAAAGAAGTATATGAGAAGTTAACCCATGGTGCACATGTAGAGAACTATTATCTACAAGGAAAAATACTCTACCATCTTGGAAAGCTATGTATTCCTACAAGTGAACGAGTCCATGTAATACGAGAAGCTCACACTTCTCTTGTGTCTGGGCATTTTGGGGTAGGAAAAACTATGGCTCATTTGCAGAGGTTTTGTTATTGGCCTCAAATGAAAGAAATTGTAACTAAATATGTAAAGGGGTGTGTGATGTGTTCTACTTGTAATCCCACTAATAGAAAATTGGGGCTATACTCACCACTACATGTTCCATCCCATCCATGGAAAAGTATCTCCATGGATTTTTTAGGGGGTTTATCAATGTCGAAAAGGGGTCATGACTATTTGTATGTTGTAGTGGATAGGTTCAACAAGATGTGTATCTTAATGCCATGTAAAAATTAAATCACTCTTGAGCAGACTGCTAATCTCTTCTTTCAGTATGTTTGGGTTCACTTTGGGTTACCCACATCCATTATCTTGGATCGAGATACTCGATTCCTTGGGGAATTTTGGACAAGCTTGTGGAGAATGATGGACACCAAGTTGAAGAGGGGCATTGCTTTCCATCCATAGGATGACAAATAGATAGAGGTTGTTAACCGAATAGTGGTACTTTTGCTTCGAGGATACTGCAGCAAGCATCCCAAGTTATGTGATGAAAATATACCCTATGTACAACATGATTACAACCGAGCCTTACATTCCTCCACTCACTGTTCTCCTTTTGAGACATGTTTTGGGTATTTACCTAAAGTTCCTTTGGACTTGATGTATGGGAGATATGTTGATTCAAATGCAGAAAGAAATGAAGATAGAGCCCGCAATTTCATCCATAGGATCTAATAGGTGCACCAAGCAACCAGGGAACAGTTGGAGAAAATTCAAGCACAATATAAATCTCAACATGACAAACATAGGGTTGATCATTGGTTCCAGATTGGAGACCAGGTGGCTTCACATCAACAAGGAAATATTGAAGGGTGAAGACAAGAAACTCAGACCCATTTGTTATGGACCCTTCATTATTTTGGATAAAAGTGGTACCAATGCTTTTTGTCTAGATATTCCAACTTATATGAAGATCTACTCAATTGTAATTGTAGAGGACTTGAAACTTTTTGAGCCTTCCATGATCATGGATCGGGATGAGGAAGTTTAAATACCTTCAGTTGATGAGTTTTCTCCCGAGTATTTGGATGAGTTAAAGGAATATATCATCCTGGACAGAAGGACGAGGACTTCACGTAGGGGTGATGTTGATTATATCCGAGTAGGTTTAAAGGGCACACATCCAAGCAAGGTAAAGTGGATTGAGAAGGACAAGGTGAGGGAACTCTTCCCTCACTTATCAGTTTATTGATGAAAGATTTTGGTGGTCCAAAAAGCTCTCATTGGGAAGGCGTTATCCAAAAAGGATCCAAAGAAGACTAAGGATAGCTCAGAATTCACAGAAGCAACTTAGGAAGCTCAGAATGGCCTCAAAAAATAGAGAAAGGGAAAAAAATTAAGATTCCTCAAAATTCAGTGAAAGTAGCATCATCATGAAGAGGGTGTCACAAGCTTTCAAACAACGTAAACAGATTGTCAAACAGAGTTATAGATCTAAATATATTTGCGGTCAAAGTTTGGTCAACCTAGCCTAGTCAGCACGGGATGAGTCAACATCCATACTGTTGAATTTAGCATCAGTACTGATGACATCATCATCCATACAATGTATGTGGCACACGCAGACAATGACATGCGTCAGCACCAAAGGATGCAACGTGTCACTCATTTTTGTCATTTTTGGGTCAATCTGTGGACCAATGAAAAAGTGCCACGTGGCAGTCCATACAACCACGTGGCATATCGTACGATGATGTGGCAGGATGACATGGCAGGATGATGTGACAACTAATGTGGCAAGTGACGTGGCAGGTGATTCTGCAGGTGGTTGGCGTTTCCCAATGGTTGGTTGCCATGTGGCCCAGTCATGGGCTACCACGTGGCAGTGGGAAAATTCCCAATGAGGGCCCGAAAACTGAATTTCAAAAATAAAAAAAGGGCAGGCCCGCCAAATCTAGTGGAGCCCCGCTAGATCTGGCGGCCAAACGAAACACTTCGACAAATATAAACCACACTCCATAGTCGAAGAACTTCCATTCCACACACACACACACACACACACACACATATATATGTTATAACAATAACCCAAAAGGGGAGGCCCGCAGGCTCGACCTTGGGACCTCCCCCTATACAAACACCTTAACTATAGCTCTGCCACCGTTGGGCCACCAAATTACATTGTGTAGTCTGCCCCACTTTTTGTTTATAAGCTAAGTCTACCCACGGACGGAAGGAAAGGGGGTGTGAAGGTATGGTCGGGCATGGAAACCGAGACGTAGTATAGAGAATTAAATGTAGGGAGAAGGCACAGAAACCGATACAAGATTTCTGAAGGGCCTGGGAGTGTAGGAGTCGGATTGAGGCATGAAGACAGTCTTTTTGGGTAATTTAACGCCACGAATTCAATGGTGTTGTATGTTTTCTGATCTGAGAAAAGCTTCTGCAACTTAATTCCAGAATGAGGTATACTTATGTATTTTTCCAAATTCTTTTGTTAAGTTAATAAAAATGCCTACCCATTTGAGAGCAGGACCCAGAGATGTAGTCCACTAGGGACAAACTCCGTTATCAAGTTTTTTGTGTTCAAATTTGATGCTTATGTCTCTTCATTATTTATTTTTTCCTTATTTAATGGTGCACTTTAATTTATGTTCATTTAATAAAATTATTTATAAGTCACTTTAATGAAAAGATCTCAGATTAATTGGGTTGATGTAAACTCTATTTACATACATAGTTTTTGTCATGTGATCTATGGTGAAGATAATAGTTTGATAATTTAATAATTGACTTGAGAAATTGTTTGAAAATTTTCTCAGAAGAATTCCATGTTGATTGAAAAAGTATATTGGTTATATAATGGAAAAAGTGTATAGATCTAAATAATATATTGAGGAATGTTGGTTGTGTTAAGAGATTGAACTTGAATTTTCATTCATCCCTTTCATTTTATGTCAATTTTCACAAAATACACTCTTTTACCATTTATCTCTATCATATATATTTTCATTTACATGCACTCCCTTGTACGAAAGATATATTGATTATTCATAACATAGATTTTTTCAAAAAATATACAATTCACATTTTGAAAGTTGAAACGAAAAGAAGGGTGTCTGTTGAGTTATGGATTTTCTTCCCTATTTTACATTATTCCTATTCATTTATCCCTTTTATGCTTGAATTATTGTGCTATTCTCATAGCCGTAATTAAATCATATTTAACAAAGTTGTAATGGATATTTATTATATTGTGTCTTGTATTTTACTCTAAAAATTTTGCACTAGTTGAAATGATGATGGAAATTCGATGAATTTTTTCAACCGAGGGAGTAACAGAGGAGGAAATAGAGTGAGAAGAAGAATAATAATTCCAAATGTATTTTGGAAACAAGGGAGGCACAAGAGAATGAGATTTCCCATTCAATTTGATGTTGATTCATAGGAATTTAATCAGCTAGTACAAATCGGCTACATGAACCTTGGTGGACAACTTGGTTTGCCTCAACCCCCATCTCCTCCTAATGCTCCTTTGCAACCACATCCCAACATTGTGGAACTTCTTGAACCTCCCGTCCAAACCAATGATGGTTGATATAACAACCCTATAAATTAAACCCTCCTCTGGTGTTTCTCAATGGCATGATAATCCTCCTCCTCCCCCTCCTCTTCATATAGTACCACATGTTGCATCAGATGCCTCCATGGATCATTCTCCTCCTAAAGATTACAAAGTGCCTCCCCATGACCTCCAGATAGACAAAGGAAAGAAGCATGTTACCTCTTCTAGCTCTGAAGCATCCCAATCCTCTTCTATACATTCCAAACAACAATAAAAAAAAAACAGACAGTTGCAAAAGTGAGATTACCTTAAGTACATGCACTATGAAATAATGAATCTAGATGAGAAAATGTCTTATTATGAAGATTTTCTCAATATCAGGCTAGATGTGTCAGAAGGTAGAAAGGAAAGAGATGGGTTTTAAAAAAAGAAATACCCCACTTATTTTAATTTGTATTATGGAATTTCTATTTACACACTTGATACATTTTTGAGATGGATAGAAAGCATATGATATTATTTTTGGAAACTTTAAATATCATGTCATTTTGGTATTTTGGAAGACACAAGTTTTTGTTGATTTGGTATATTTTTTGGATATATATATATATATATATATATATATATATATATATATATATATATCATTATTGGAGTTACAAGGGAATTCTTGGGAAAAGAAAAAGCAAAGACCTAGTGGGACCCCACCTACTATTTAAATATTTATTACCCTTATAGTAAATAAAGTTGTCTTCTCCTAAATAAAGTTAATAAACTTTTTTAAACAAAAAGGTAGGTTAACTACCTAACTACTTTATGAAGATATAAAATAAGGAGAGCATGAGAAAATAGAGAAGTAAAACTTTTGATAAGATATGCTTTAGCCTCACGTGATATTATTATATGTTCATTCCATACTGAGTTTTCATGAGAGTTGAGTTATCTTGTTGATAGCAGGGTTATTATGAAGGTGGAAAAGAAAAGACTAGGAAGCATTGACTGGTGATATGCTCCAAGGTAATTCATTTTCTTGAATGTCTGTTTGGTTTTAGTTAGAAGTTATGGAGTCAATCAGTGATAATTAATGCTAGTTTTGCAAAGTTCAAAACAATGATGCACTGGTATCTTAGAATGATCCGGCTTGGTTTTTGTTCTGCTCTTCATTTTTTACACTAGTTTTGTATGTATGAGTCAAATAGCATATTGGACTTCCAAGAATTACACTTGTCCAAGCCCTCGCAGGGGTTTGAAGAGATATTCTCAATTATAACTTAGATTGACATTAATAAAAATATTTGTTGATTTCTTCTCACTTATGGGACTTTTTGTATACTGATTTTCAGATTTGTGCTTTGTTTATTTCATATTTGCTTGTCTACATGCTTTCATTATTTATTTACTATGTAAACACATTATTCTATTTTACTTCATATTATTTGAATAAAACATATAAAATTACATATTTATGAAAAATAATCATATCCGAGAACCACATTTGCTAAGGTCTGATTGAGAATTTTGACAAGATATAAACCTAGGGTTATAATCTCACCTATCTCACCTAGCCTGAAGAGATTCAAAAATGTTTGAGTATGGATTTTTCCATTCCCCGCATCAACATCTGGATCTAACGAGAGATGCATGATATCTCATGCATGAAGGTACATGATACCATTATAAGGGTATCCAAATGTTGCTACCCTTGAGAGGGTAACAAGGATCTTGTGACATATACCAAAAATGAAGGTTATATCCAAGTTGGCCTGAAACACTAAGACAAAAGGTAACACTTTGACTAGATGAGGAACCATACTTGATGGAATGCCTTAGGTCCAAATTTGAATCTTACCAATTTCATGTTTCCAAGATCCCAGTAGAAAAGTGGATTCAACTACCTTGAGTCATCTATGGTCAGTGTAAGTTCCATTTTGAGAAACAAGTGAACTCGACTAAGATAATCAATTGTTTTCCTTGAGGTAGTGCATTTTGATGCTTTTTCCCACCTCAGTAGGATCATCAAAGATAAAGTTGTTGTTAGCACCTCTTAGGTTGTTATCTCTTTATAACTAGGTCATATATCATGTATGGTAGGATTTAAACAAGTTCCATCTCTAGAAATAATACAAGTATTTGCACCACACACACAAAGGAAAAAATGGTAGGACAAGGCTTCTTGTAACCTCTTTTATCTTGGAATTTCTCTGAGAATAGAATTACATACCAACATGTAACACTTCTAAAAGTGAACGAGCTTCCTATTGTATGTTATGTGCTTCACGAACTTGTTTTGGTTTTGAAAGTGTATTTCTGATCAATTTCCTCAACACTCTTCCTAATTTGAAATATTTGCAGACTGGTATCTTTTCCATATTGGGAAATGGAGTGAGACTTCGGGTTACCCAATTAATGAGTTTACCAAAAGGAAATGGAAATGGGAGTTCTGATTTTCCATGTACAGAGATAAGCAAGTGGTAGTGTGATACCATGTCCATTCTAATGGAGGTAAATCCATGAACTTATGCAATTGACACTCACTTTTTTCAACTATGAACGGACATATTCAATACCTTAAGCATTCTTTTCTAATATAATGTCAAGAATCTAAAGAGAAAGGTATTTAGTGTTGCATGGTGTAATTATTCTCTTGGAATCTCATGAGTTTTCTATTCCAATTCCTCCTAGGACTATAAAGTCTTCTACAACATATAATTTTTCCAGACTCCTA
>ML846086.1:25592-36022 GCA_009831015.1 Picea engelmannii | reverse complement strand
TAAAGGAAGAGAGGGAAAGAGCCAAAATGAACCTAATACACCATCAAGAAGTAATCAAAAAATAGTTTGACAAGATAGTTGTGGGAAACAAATATTTTCAGGAGAGAGATCTCTCAAATGGGACAAAGCTAATGAACTGAAAGGAAAACACACAAAATTTCAGAAGTTGTGGTTAGGACCTTATTTGATTCACCAAAAAATAGGGCCTAGAACTTTCAGACTTAAAACAATGGAGGGAGAGGAGGAGGAGCTCCCTGTCAATGGCCAAATCCTCAAAAGATACTTCTCTTGATCACCTATGGTGATATAGCTTTGTACATAGTAGGTTTCCTAGATCTCCTTTTACTTTTTCTAAAAGTATTTACTTTAGTTAACCTGCTTCCTTTTTTTTATTATGTCTTTAGATTTGTTAAACTTTCCTTGTGTATTTTTCAATCTCAAATAACTTGTTGTTCACCTTTCCAGATCGATCTTCCCCTTTCACAACAAAGACCCAAGGATATCCAATCGAGTCAACATGTTTCCCTGTAAATATATTTTCATATTGAAGTGACCAAACTACCTTGTGATCAAATGTTTATTCGGATGATTGATGGTTGTGCCAAAAAATGGAACTGGTTCATCTACGTCAAGAGAAATATTTGAACCAATAAACTCAACGTCTTTAGGCAGTTCACAAAAGTTATCATCAATCATGTGACACTTGAAAGGTCCTTGATTCAGGTGTCTTCTGCATAATTCATGTGATACTCCCTTGAATATCCCTCAATCTAAATACATCTATGATTCATATTTATGGACCCACGAGCATAAATAATCGACCGAGACTAGCATATCAAAGTAACTCTTGCATCACCCTGCTTCCTATTCACCCATATTGAAAAAGTGATACATAAATTACATATCTATAAGTTGAATGCAAAAAAGCTAAATCTTCAAGAAGTCGAAAGCACTATTAACAGTGTGGGAAGAACAAGTAAACTCGTCAGGGTTGTGGATGCTCGCTGGCAGTGGGGCCATGCTTGTATGATGTCGAGGCAACTTCATCGGGATTATGGACGCTCGCTGACAATGAAGCAATTCCATGAAAGAGAGATGAGGAAAACATTTCAGTCTATAAACAGTCGAGAATCACTCCTTTGTGGTGCCATTCCCATGTAATCCTTGTGGACATGAAGAATTACGAATGATCCCATTCATTTTCAAAAGAATTAAGCAGAAGATCATTTGTAACGGGTCACTTTCTTGCCTTGCTCTCGAGCTAGATGATGTGGGGTCCGTAATCTATGCATTATTAAAAAACTGTTTAAAGATAAAATTGTACACTAATTTGGTTGAAGTTATTTTATTTTGGGATCAAAGATAATTGGTTCTTCCTAGTAAGTCACCATTTATTGTGGCTGACCTCCACAACAACCCATTTTCGGAGAAAATTGGTTCCCTTGATCTAAAATTTTTACAAGACACTACATTTATACTTCGTTGAAGAGTTGTTGACGTCGAGACATTTTTCTACTACTTATATAGTCTACGATCTTGTTTCTCTTTTGGCATTCTAATCAGTCACAGTCAAACAATGTTCCTATCAGCTACACCAATCAAACTTCCTGCCTGAGATTTCATTGTTTCATACACTCGTTGTAGGCCCAGAGAAACTTGTTTGCGTAACCTGCCTAATGAATCCCACTCGCGCACTTTTTAGCTTAATTCTGGTCGGGATCGGAAAGAATATCATACTGATTAAATTTCGACAAAAACATTTATGATGGACACATCGGAAAGGGTTCTGTCGAAATCATCTTCGTCAGAATGTTTTCCCTCATGAACCATTGAAGACTTCGATCATCACACTCTAATAACCCAAGCATACAAATCTCCCTTTGTGTCTCACGCGGCATCCAATAAACAGACAGAGACGGAACCAACGTGTACTCAACACCTCCGTGTCGATGTATCCATTTTGACCATGACCTTGTAATGTGGCGTGTTAGGATTGGTCGTCCCATAATTTTCAGATCCTCGCGCTACTTAATTTCGTCATATATTTGAAATGAATCTCGCCCATGGAATCGAAGGAATATTCCTTCGAAACCATCTTCGTCGAAGTTCCAAAGTTCTCTTAACCTGGTGGACTCTAAAACTTAAAGTTCGACGTCGTCACACAAAATATTTTTAATCATCTATCGTCGGCATGCAAATCTAGGAAAAGGGAATATTCCCTCGATACCCTGCCATCAAAGTCTTCTTAAAACCGCATATTATTAACCTCCGATGCAACGACTCCGACGGGTCCCACATGTCCCTTAACTTCGTTCCTGTCACCTTAGCACACAAATCCATGCTAGAGGGAATATACCTTCGATATCTCTCCTTTAGGAGCACGAATTGATCCATAAATTTTCCCACTCTGACCTCACGACTCTGATAGTTTTATTTTCAAGTCTAGGCCACTCGATGTCTTGGATACGTAGATTTGGGCGATCTACACTCTTAATTCGCATTAATGACAGAGATTGTGGTCGGATTTTGAAAGCATCCTTGTACGCAGGTGAGTTATTACACATTTAGGGGTGGATATGATACATATTGATTGTCACTAAACCCTCATTTTTCAACCTATATTCCTCTGTAAGTTTGTAAAACTCCCTCTCGGCTTTGATTTGCTCGAAGATACTCTCAGACCATTTTCTTATCTCAATTACAGGTATCATATATTTTTAGTAAATAGTTTGTCTCATTACGATTGTCGCATTACTTTCTCTGAATTAATTTGTGTTTTGAATTGGTAATACAATATCTGGTCGACAATTTATCATGGCAAGCCAAATACCAGGAGGCCTAAAGGCTCTGTCTATTTCCAATCAGCCTTTGCACCGGAAACATCTTCCTGCCAAGCAGAGGTCCTAGTGACGGAAACCACCCATCACATGGGTGAAGACCATAGTCCTGGATATGACGAAACCTACAAGATATTCAACACTGGAGATTTTCCTCTAGAGGAAGAGAACATGGAGGTATACCAAAACATCCTAAAAAGAGGCATCTATCTGTTTGTTGCCCGACCAACAATTTTTCCCTACAATGAGGTAGAGAAATGGTGTTTCAAATAGTTTGACCCGAACAACACAACTATCATAAGAAATCAAGGGAGGCGAGTAGCATCCCTGAAACCCGAAGACATTGGCCCAAGGTACCACTTACCCATTCCCACATGCACTCTCAATGATTCGTTCTTGAAAGGATTTACCCAAGGTAACAAAGAGCCAGCTAAGCTGATGAAACATTGGTGGGTGGATGAGGATGAGACACTTAAATAGGGACAAAAACCGGTCCCCACCCATAGACTCAAATCACCTTACAATTTTTTGGTCGCTATGTTGTGTTGACTTTATGGTGAGGAGAAAACCGCACATTTTCAGATAGATTGGCTACCACTAACCCATATTGTGGTGAAAATTGGACAAGTGTTCAATCGAGCCGACATCCTGGCTTTCAACATATATCTCCACACAAAAAACATTCCAAGTATGAGAAAGCCATGTTTTTATATGTCATCCTACTTAATTAATGTCGTATGTTCCTCGGTACAATTTCTTGACCTTGGATGGAACTGGGACCAGAACCAAACCCCTATACATGTGTATTGCTCTGAGTTGTGGATTATAAATTATAGAAAATTATTTTATGACATGTGTAACACTTTACTCGCCCCTCTTCATACTGTACTTTTCAGGTTCCCAAGACACAGGATTTCCTTGGAAGCTAGGACTAGGATGAAGGAAATAGTTGAATGGTACTTTTTCAAATATTACTCATACATTAGGGTATATGGCACCACTGGATCCACACACTTTCTACCCTACTTTGTCCCAGATCGTTTAATAATGAGGGAAATTTCCTACCATACCATGGGGACATGGGTCACTTCATTACTTTTGAGTAGCAGCAAAAAGCTCTGGCATGTGTTTCCAATCCACGTAGGGAACTACACCATTTCCAATCGCCCTCATTCAAGGAAAGAGGCAGATTCCCTACAAGATGTGTGCTTATGTCTAGGAGATCCTAAGGGCCATTACCCTCATGAGCTTGCAATCAGCCACATCAGATCTATTGGTCTCACTCACTCTGACATACATGTGGTCGATTTTGAAGAAGACAAGTTTAAAGGAATCCTCAATTATGAAGAGGTTCTACAAAAGTTGTCCAATGACGCTACCAAATAAGAACTTGAAGATGAACAAGAGGAAATGAAGAGGGTAACAATTGATTAGTTTCAGAGATTGATACAACAAGAACAAGACAACAACAACCTTAAAGAGCAGGAAAAGGCTAGGAAAGAAGAAATGTTAGAACAGAAAAGACTCCAAGTTGAAGAGGAGTATCGAAAAAGAAAAGTCGAAGAGGAAAGAATCAAAAGAGAAAATGAACTTAAATCATAACAGGTTTCCCTCCAAAAGAAGAAACTTGCAGAGGCAGAGGCTAAGAGATTGGTTGATGAGGCAGAGGCTAAATGAATCATTGATGATGTCGAGGCTCAGAGGAAGGCATAAGCGCTATTGAAACAATAGAAATTGAGTAAGGCTTTGAGCACTCCATCAACGCCCAATCTGTGCATGGTAAATGTTCCACCTCGGGACCTCACCCCACTCAATGCCATTCTGGGGGATTCCTCTCTCTCATCGCAAACTTTGAATTTCGAAGGAACTATAGTGGATATCGGAGACTATTATTATGATGATAGGATGAATAGTATCGAGAAGAGGTCAAATAAAAGAAAAAGAGGAGAAGCTAGCAAATCCAAGTCATATGTAGGGAGAGTAGTGGAGTGAAAGGCTTAGCCTGACCCAGAAGAAAATGTTGTTCAGGCAGCTTCTACTCGCCATGATTTCGCAGGACTAAACGCCTCATCCATCCTTGAAGTGACCAACGCCTTAAGCATGGCCAAGACCTAGACTAGAGAGTTAGAAACCGAACTGAATAATGTAAAAGATGAGTTCACTTTAGAGTTGGAGAAACCATGAAAGTGGTTGATATTCTCAACACGGAACAGCTAAACAAGGCTCTGCAAACACAAAGATATCATATGAATGTCGATTTTGAGAAAAGGATGCAGACCCAACGACATACCCTTAGAAAGACAGAAGCTCAAAGTGGATCTGGAAGAGAACAGGACTTCAACACTCACTATAGAGATTATCAAATCCCAAGCTTTAGAGCTAAATGAGAAACTTGCAACAAAGCAGAAAGAATTTCTCAATATGCTCAGTAAAATACAGGTTGGTCGAGAGAATCAACTCAAACTGAAGGACAGGTTAATAGAAACTCAAAGACAATATCAAGAAGCAAATGAGGTCCTTGATAAACTTCTTAATTGGCAATAAATGCATAGGCCTCCCCCTACTACACTATCAGTGTATTCTATTGAATAAAGACTCAGATTTCAAGTTTTATTCGACACTTGGAAACCCTTCTTGAGGAATGTACAGGTTACCCAAAAAGTAGTAACTAATGCATGTATGGAGCTATGGAATAGTTCAAACAAGTTCATGAAGGAATTTGAAATGTAGCCATTGCTCTCCATCGATGAAGTAACACCTCTCACAACAAGAATCATTGAGGTGGAAGAGCACAAGAAAATTAGCCAAGTAAGCATTCAAAGCTTAACTCATATTGGAAAAGAATCCCTGGAAGAACACTTGTTCAGACCTTCCCGACTCATCATCAAGATCCAACAATTTGTTAAAAGAACGGTGAAGGAGTTACAACAAGAGGTGTCCGATAAAGTTTGTAATGGAGAATTGATCATTGAAAGATCGCAATCCAGCAAACTAGAGGACATAATGAAAGAGTATTCCCTCTAGGAAGAGTATCAAAACCATATACAAGATGAGAACATCTCATGATGATGAATTTTTTGTAATTGTCCCAGATGCCTCATTTCTCTACTTTTGTAATCTTGCTTTCGGACTAGGCATGTGAAGAGTCATTTTGTAAAACAGCCCAGTACTCATAATTGAAATATCATAATATAAACAATCCCTCCATATTATAAAAAGAGAGGATTGTCCATAAGAAAGGACTTTGGATTTTCTAAGGTAGGGGAACAGTATTTTTACTGCAAATTAATTTGAACCAGAGACATTTTTGTAGATTGTGGTATTAATGTGTGTGAATAAAACTATTCTATTTATGCATGTTTATTTTTGTAGAGTATGAATGTTGGTTTATGAATTACTTCTTACTTAAATTTCATATGTTCATAGTTGCCATGATTCTCACTTTGGGTACAGTGACAGTGTGATGCAGTTACTTAATCAACTATTTGTTTCTAATTGGTTATGTTGTGAAGCTTTCATGTTACTTGTTTATACGAATTACTTCTATATAGGTAATATAAATATTTCATTATGCTTATCTTTTAGTTAGCATAGAGTAGAATAGAAATGCATCTTATGACAGTAGATAATCATCTTAGTTTAGAAGTAGTTCTTTAGAATTTTAAATCATCTGAGAACCTTCAATTCTTAGATTCATATTTAGTTAACATATTAGTTAGATTGGTAACCATGCCAAAATATGGTCAAAAACGATATCCCAAACGAGAGTGGGTCTAATTGGGACCTACCATCGAGCGTTCTCCCTCATCTGCTTGACATGCCATTCGCACCGGTCAACAGGATCATGATGGCATTCATTATTAAACTAGAATGTTACTACGATAGTGAGTGAAGCCACGCAAAAAATCTATGTCAAATATAATATGGGAAATATCTCTTATAAATTGGAGTTGATCACCCTCTACACATCAATTTTCTCTATCATTATGTAGAGACAGTGACCAACACATTGTGCTTCTCTATTTACTATATTTCCAACTTCCATTGGATTTATGCTTATATATTTTTGCAATAATGGAATTAATGGTGTTTCGTCTTGTTTTAATTAACATGTAGTGGTCCTCTTGAGCAGTAAAGATGTTGTTTATGGACATAGTGATCGATTTGTATAATTCTTCTAGCCAAACATTAGTTTTCCTACACTCTGATATAAAGTTTGATACTTGTAATAGATATTTTGATATACATCATAAGAGATTCCCAACAATATGTTTTTATAGCATAAACTTGAAAAAGGGATTTATTACAGATAGTAGTGCTTTATCAAGTTTATAAAATCCTTTTAAGTCCACCAAAATAATCGTAATTTTTCATTATTGATATTGGTGTTGTTGTTCAAAGCTCATTTTGTCTTTTATTGTTCTTTAAATTACCATCATGACATCGTATCTTGGTAGTGTTTCCACTGACGCCATAATTGTCATAAATCTCAAAGCTATATGTTGAATTTTCCATGTAACATTGCATTGCCTCAGTTGTGTTTGTAAAATGAGAACTCCTCTCCCTTTTTAAGCAAAGCCATGTCCACAACTTGTCTTTGTAATTTGCCTTCAAGCACTACAAAACAAAAGAGATAATTGATATGTATTCCTTTGATTCACTAAATCAATTCCATATGTTTTACTTGTGCTTAACTTACAAGCATTACAGAGTGATGTCTTGCATCAATGTCAATGTTCTTAGTTCACTAAATCATCTTGATAGATGCACTTGCACTTTACCTTTGTGTTTTGAAGTAACATGATCAATGATTTAGCTACATGGATTTTACTTGCATTTTCATCTAGTTGTTTTGGATTGAAATGTCAATCTTAGTTTAACATTGTGTTCATTGAATTAACAGTAAGGTTTGTAATAAAATTTCATCTTTGATTGTTCTAAACTACATTTGCTAAGGTAACGCTATAAATTGTACTTGACTTCAACTTTGGATAGTCTTGTGGTTGTTGAGTTTGTAATTCATGTTCATTTTGTGTGAGAGAAAATGAGACTTGTCCTCAATTACTTGCTTGTTTGCACCACAACTTTATAAATTGCACCTTACATTACTAAGTTAGTTCTCGATCTACCTTTACTGTTAATGTTTTGTGCCATTATTATATTTCTTTGCATTTCAATAGATAAGAGAATAACAAGAACAAGATCACTACACATTCACAAGAGACACAACATTTATCCTGGGAAACCCTCTAGGGGAAGAAAACCCAGCAAAAACTTCCTTATCATAAATGGCTTATAAAATGTTCAAGAGATAACTCAAACCACTACAGAAAGTCCTCCCCAAGAGATGCGCCACTCTTCTTCTCCTCTCTCCAACTTCTAATTGCAGCTTGCCTCATAAGAGAATGAGCAAGTGAGTTGTGTGTAAGAAGTGAGGTGCTAGCCTCTTATTTATATCAACCTGGCACGTGTGAAAGGTCACAATCTGGCAGGGCCGACCTCTCACTTTGGGTGGGTAAACCCACCTTTAATTAATTATGGGTCTTCCATTATAACTGTTGGGGCCGACTTCTTATTCTGCACTTTGTAATTGTTCGATGACCAATCCGCAAAAGGGGATTTGGTCCTTATACAATTACCGACATGATTAATCATCAATGGGGATTAATCCAATAACAATAATAATAATAATGACATGATTAATCCAAAATGGGGATTTAATCCAATAATAATAATGACATGATTAATCCACAATGGGGATTTAATCCAATAACAAAATAATAATAAGAATGCTCTTCGCAGTTACATTATTTCAACACTCCCCCTTAACAAGAAGGGTATTCTTCATCAACATCAGGCGAGAGAGGTCTGCATCATCAGTGGCATCTGGAGGACAGTATCGTCAATATCATCTTGAACCATTGTTTATCACATTTATGAGTCATCGGAAGTTTTCTTCATCAGCAACATCATCATTCGCGAAGGAATGCTATTATCATCTGCATCAAACATGTATCAGTAAAAATGATACCTTATCACAGCACTAGGCTGGAACATCACAGTACTACACTAGCTCAATGTCACAGCGATTAAGCTGGTAGCTCAGTGTCAGTCACATCTTGATTTACGTCTAACAACTAGGTCAGAAACAAGTAATATCATCATCTCGCTTTACGTCTAACAACTAGGTCAGAAGTGAGGAATCACAGCGTCATGCTTTACGTCTAACAACTAGGTCAGAAGCATGACTCATCTTTCTTTACGTCTAACAACGAGGTCAGAAGCAAGGAATACATCAACATCTCGGTTTACGTCTAACAACGAGGTCAGAAGCGAGGAATCATCTTGCTTTACGTCTAACAACTAGGTCAAAAGCAAGGAATCAATGGCGTTATGCTTTACGTCTAACAACTAGGTCAGAAGCATAACTCATCTTGCTTTACGTCTAACAACGAGGTCAGAAGCAAGGATCACACGGCATCATGCTTTACGTCTAACAGCGAGGTCAAAAGCATGACTCATCTTGATTTACGTCTAACAGTGAGGTCAGAAGCAAGGATCACACGGCATCATGCTTTACGTCTAACAGCGAGGTCAGAAGCATGACTCATCTTGCTTTACATCTAACAGCGAGATCAGAAGCAAGGAATACATCTACTCCCCCTTTCAGGGAAGGTCCTTTCGGACAATTCAAACTTTACACGAGATAGAGAAGCAAGGAATACATCTACTCCCCCTTTCAGGGAAGGTCCTTTCGGACAATACCAAGCTTATCTCAAAAGTGTTCAAACTTTACACGAGATAGAGGCTTAATCATCACATCAGCAACCTGTTCATCCGTGCTAATGTATTGGAGTTTCAAGGCTCCTCTTTGTACCATGTCGCGGATGAAATGATAGTGGATCTCTATGTGCTTCGACCTGTCGTGGAACATAGGATTCTCTATCATTTTAATACAGCTTTGATTGTCACATAGAATCGTGGTTGCTCTCATCTCCAAATCAAATAGGCCTATCAGCAACTTTCGAAGCCATATAGCTTCGCAGCTAGCAGAACATGTGGAAATGTACTCTGCTTCCACTGTGCTGAGAGCAATACTGGATTGCTTCCTACTCTGCCACGAGATCATAGATGATCCCAAATTGAAACAGCATCCGGAAGTGCTTTTTCTGTCAGCAACGCTTCCTGCCCAATCTGCATCAGTATATCCACTCAGTGTGAATTCATGATCTCCATCATAGTTGAGACCATAATCCATTGTACCTTTAAGGTACCTCATCACATGTTTTGCAGCCATTAAATGAACACGTCTGGGTTCTACCAGAAAATGACTCAAGGTGTTCACTGCAAAAAAGATGTCTGGTCTGGTGTTCATCAGGTACATCAACGATCCAATAATCTATCTGTACAGAGTGGCATCTATCAAATCTGACGAAGTATCGACCAACAACTTTAGCTTTGCTTCCATGGGTGTATTCATGGACTTGCATTCTAGCATGTCGAATCTCTTTAAGATTTCGACCGTGTACTTCCCCTGGTTAAGGAAGATTCTTTCCGGACTCTGCCATACCTCAAGACCTAAGAAGTAATGCA
>ML846084.1:19403-42603 GCA_009831015.1 Picea engelmannii | reverse complement strand
CCTCATCTTTTGTTCTGTGCATAACATCAAATAATATTTCACGTTTTCAATGTTGTCTACAGGTGCAACCAGGACAAAGACATATCTTGCAAATAATTGGATATATTGGACAACAAATAGAACGTGTTAGATTATCACACAAGTACATATACAAGTTTATTTGAAAAAAATTAAGCATAAAAATTACTTTCTCTAACAAGATCATAAACTCTATCGTCATCAAGTGACACTATAGTTTCATTTGATTCCAACTCTTTTGAGATTGCAAGTGGAATTTTACCTTTTATATTAAGTTTGGTATGTCTCCAAGATTTAACATATTCTGCATTTTCGTTTTCGCAAATATCTATGGATTTTGTGTCCTCTATGGAAACTGAACAAAAATAAGACTCATTTCTTCTATCAAATTCAAACACATTATGATAACGTTTTATTTTAATTGAATGTATTTTTCATGTCCCATGTATTGTACTGGCGTCATATGGGATTGATATATTTACATATTGGATTCCAACATACCAAAAAAACCTGCACAAGACAAGAACTTGTTAACTTGAAATCTCTCAAGAAAATGATTGAAGATTGAATATAAATTTGAACACGTTCAAATAAAAATATCATTTGTACATGTGTAACATGTATATATAGACACACCTGTGCACATCCCTTGATTGATTATATTCATGGCTTAGCGGCATTTTTCACCATTCAACAACTTGTTCAATGGATTCAAATTGATTGGCATGAGGGTTCATATGATACCCTTGAAGTGCTTGTTTTACACATGCCCCTGCACCATCGTCCTCTCCTTTTCCATGACCAATCTCAAAAAAATTCCAACAATGTGTAATGCTTGATTTTTTATGAAGATGACATAACCAATAGAATGATCATGAATATTTGAACTGAACCTCACATCCACTTGACCATATCCAATGTTGATCGAATCTATTTTCGTGTTCTTTCAATGAATCATAAAATTTATCAAAACAATGTTGTACATAATATGTGTTGTGTCCTCGATCATCACTTATATAAAAGTGATATTCTTTAATAACATGTTGATTATCATTGGTGCTTTCTATATTATCAAGACTCCATTGAGCATGTCTATATAGAACGTGGAAAAATATCGTGACTTGATCAGAATGATAATATTCACTCTATATTTTTTTTTGTGCAGCGAATGTGTAATTCTCTGCAAAATCAACTATAGACAAAATTGTCCCTGGTGGAAACACTTCAAAGGATTATTTGAATTGTAGGTATTTCCATCGACCTCTATGTGAATGTTTGGTGTATTTATAAATTTATTCCTCAAACTTCTTCAAAAAAATCTATCACACAGATTTTATCTACTCTCAAATCAATCATTTTGGAAATAACATTTGAAGAATGTGGATTTATGTTGTTGATATATTCATATCTCTTCCAATTGATTGTTATATTAGAAAATGATTCATCCTTCATATAAATATGATACTTTGAGTGAAACAAACTTAGATTTCCACAACTATCACATTTCTTTCCACCAACACATTTGTTTTTGTAAAATAAATCATCACCTTCCCTTTCACATAGAATTTCAGATATAAAACTGTCACATACCCCCCCCCAAAAAAAAAGTATTTTTGAAAATTTAAATTTGTTGGAAAATTATTTTGTTTTTAGTAAATTCGAATTTGGAAATTTTTTTCCTTATATGGAAATTCCAAATTTTGAATTTAATAATTGTAATTAATTAATATGACTGTTGGGCAGAGATCTGATTTGACCCAACTAACTATTTGACTATGACACTTGTATGAAAATAGAATATTTTATATTGATCGCAAGAGGACAAATGGAACAGCCATGTTAAAATCAGATGACCATGACTCCATGAGTGGGGAACCTATTGGAACTACCTCTCGGTTGATTATTACAAGTGGAAAATCAAATATTTGGCCATTGGCAGCCCCTGAAAATAAGGGATTTAGGAAGATGCAAAAATTCCCAAGGGAGGGAAGAGACCTAGGCAAAAGGATTTTTTTTGGATAAATATCATATCTAAGGAGGCAGGACACTGATGTTATCGGACTAATCGGTAGGTGCGGACACTAACAGATCTCCCTAGATCCACCTGGATCTAGAACGAAACAAGACAGGACATGACTCTTTCCCTAATTTTTGACCATTGAATTAGCTAGTAGGAAGTGACAAGTAACATACCTTTATATTGCTTCCTAGGGTCTCTGTTCCTCCCGCTTCTCTCCGGTGCTCTAGTGAGTTCAAGACCAAGACAACACAAACCAACCAAAGTGAAGATAGCATAATATATTCAACTATCAACTTATGTGTATGATCAAGAAATTACACAATAAAGTGAGAATAGATTTATGGGAAAGGGACATGCCACTGTATCATATTAATTGAAAGTAAATATTCCAACCTGATCGCCTTGATGTCACAAGCTTCCTTTCAATGGCTCTTGGATCCAACACACACACTTGCTCAATCCTTTCATGAAGAAGATCAAATCCTCTTGATAGACTTGCTAGAGTCTCCAAGCTACTGTGCAAGCTAAGTCCTTCACACAATTCTTTCACCAATTCTCCAATGAATCTTGCTTAACCTTTTCCATGAGAATTCCCTCAATATATAAGAGAGAATAAGATAGTTACTTGGATAAGAATGATCCCACAATATCAGGGAATCTAGTACAAGGATAACCATTCGAATTCCAACACATTCTTCTAGAAGATTCCCTTCTATAAACATCGAGAATTCATCTTTTTCCATTCTTTAGGACGAGTTCTCACCCTAGCTATTCAACACAGTGTGAGAAGTTCGCACCCTGGCTTAAGGCAGCCTGCGAGAATGTTTCATTCTCGCACCCTAATATATTAGCAGCTTGCGAACCTTCTTCAAAAAGGAGTTTTCTGGGAAGAGATGAAAGTAACTTTTCTCAGGAGAAAGTTCTTATGAAGAGCCTGAGTACACCATGATCAATACATCATCATGATGACCAAAATCATGGGTAACAGAATGCCCCCCAAAGTATGAGGTTGGAATCAGTGACAGACGAAAGACTTTGTAAGCTGCATGTGTGTGTCGGAAACTAGGAGAACACCTAATCGGAAACCTGCAAACACCCAAGCATCTACAGAATATCATATATATCAATTCCGAGGTAGGCATTCCCATACTCAGATCACAGATGGATGACAATTGTAGACATGGGTCATGGCCACCAATCATACACTGTGGATCCATGCCGTCAAAATATAGCATAGCCACCAGGAATACACTGTGGATCTATGTGAGAAATTTCAAATTAAGACGACATAGCCACGAGACATACATAGTGGATCTATGTGCCACAAATTATACATACTCCATCGCAACCTAGACAAAGAGATGATATCCAGGGTCTTCAATCTCATCACTCAAAGTACAAATCTAACCATGTGATTACATGTGTTGAATTCGAACATGGCAGAAACCACTTGATTACCGGTCATTGATGAAACCGTTAACAAGTGCGAGGGAAATCACCATTGATGTCAATGACTCTCAAGGTACTTTAGTACAATCCATCGAGTGTGAATGAATGAGTTGAAGTCGAACATCCGATATAATCTTTCAATCAAGGGTCAATGATGGAAACTCATTGTTGAAAGCGAGGAAACCTGCCATTGAGGCATGCAAGCTCCAAGGTACCAAATAATTTCTAAGTCTTGATTCTGGATAATGAGATGAAGTCGACGGAAAAAAACTTGTCACAGGAGGGCCTTGATGTATCCCTCATCAACGACACGAAATGAGTAACAGATTTTGAAGGTGAAACAAAGTATGAAGTAAATTGAACTGGACACAGGGAAGGCCGACATGGAGAGAATGGACAACTACGGATGGTCGACTTAATAAAGGTTTCAGATGGACTTCGCTTGAACATATGAATGACATGACCAATGATTTGGTAGCATTGACTCAAATACGACATAGGGAATGACCTTGTAGAAAATTGAATGAGAGACAAATGGATTTCTCAAACCTGCTTCAAATGATGAATAGGGGGTGTCATGTTCAAGAGTGACACTTACTGCCAATCAATACGAAGATGATAACATATCCCTTTCCCAAATTTTCCCCCACCATTTCTGATGAGTTCCTCTTTATTTTTACGCAATCTTGAGGAGGATAACATATGCTTGTTGATATAAGCTTATCCTTCGGATAAGTCCTTTGGAGTATGTTTAATGAACCCTAAGAAGGAGTGGTTTGGTCCCATTATAGGTCTATCAATGTTTGTTTAACGAGTCTAAAGATAGAAAACTCGAACGTTTTTCATGATTATAGAGTCTAGAAAAACACTTAAAACATAACTCTCTTAGTTCCTTTTTCGTAAAATAGTCCAATGAGACCGAAAAAGAGATACATTATTGCTCACTAGACGCTTTCTTCAAATACTTTATCAAGCGTGAAAAAAGCAAGGTCGCTCGGCTATCTTTTCATGTTTAGAGAGTCTGAAAAGAGCTTAAAGAAGACTCTAGGGGGGTTCCTTTTTCGTATAACCTTGTTGAGCCAGAAAAAGTGATAAAAGTATGCTCAATCGTGTTCTCATGTATTTTCGAGCGCAAGAACGGACAAAGGCCACGCTCGAGGTTTTATACAAAAACCATAAAAAACAATCAAAACATGCGATGGAAAAAGAAAAAATTTTGTCTGCATCCCAGTACATGACCATCAAAGTTGTTACGCCTGCGAAATTTTACACTCAAAAAGGCATTAGGGATTAGGGTTTAATAGATAAATAATCATAAAAAACCAAATAACATGGTAAAAGTAAATAAAAAGGAGTAAAAGTTCTTTTTACCATATCATTTTCACTTTTCACTATTTGAGCCCAAAAACCCCTCTTTTACCCTCGAAGTTCAGTGTCAGATTGTACAAGTTATGAGTGTCCATTCATCGAGTCGTTAGCGACAGTGAGGTAGGCTCTTTGTCCTCTACTCTTTCATGGTTTAATTTTGCATTTTCATTGGTTAAAAATTCATTTTTAAGTTGATTTTATGAGACCTACTTGCGCTCAACCATTCTCACAGGTGAGCTACATAGGACTTGTGAGAATGGGTGATTCTCGCAGGTGAGCCCACAGAAGCCTGCGAGGTTCTCGCACTGTGCCCAAAGTGCAACTGCGAGAATCGCAAAGCACAAAAGTTTTTTTAATTTTACTCAATGAAAAAAGAACCAATTAATGAATAGAGTTGCTAATCCTCTTTTTGAGCTTCTTATGCAGGTAATTGTCCATCAAAATGGTTCTTGAATGGCATGAAAGGGAGCATGAAGAAGACAATGTAATTGTCGAAAATCATCCACCCACTATTGCTACTTTGAGAAACTGTGGCCTTCTGAAGTACTTTCGTATCCCGGGCATGAGGGCCTAAGTTAGGTTATTAGAGTACCTTGTGCATATGTGGGATCCTGATCAACAGGTATTTCATGTGAGGGTCCACACACTGTCCTTAGATATTGAGGAAATTTACTTTTTGAATTGACTATCATGGCGTGGGAACTATGTGAGCCTGACTGGTAGCAGAGGTGGTGGGTTTCCCATGAGTGAGTACTGCCACATACATTGTGTTCCTGAGGCAGAGAGGAAGAAAGGAAAAGTATCTATTTGGGGGGTACAAGATTTGACCCTCCGTACTATCCTGTTCACCATAGCTCATATGGCGGGGAGCTCTGCTCCTCACATGGTGCTATAGAGTTACTTCCAGTATGTGATAGAGTGTACTGAACCTCGGGTTTTCAACTGGGCAGATGCAATGCTTCGTAGCATAAAAAGACAGTTGACCAAATGCAGACGAGGCAACCTGAAGCAATTCGGGTACAAATCTTTGGTAGTGTCCTTCTTCCTTGAGAGGGTTCCATTACTGAGGCTGCTGGTGGAGTGGAATTTACCGGCTCCCAGGGATCCAAGAATGTTGAGATGGTGCAAGCTCATGGCTCGGCACGTAGCTGGACCGATCATCAAGTATGATGATACCTTCTTTGACTAGCTTCAACCACAGATGTTGATGGTTGACGATTATGCTTATGCCGGGTTGGATTTCCGAGGAGATCCAGACTTAGTATTGCCAGAGGATTCTCAGTGGGGGGAACTTGGTAAGAAGTACACACATTTTTTTCTTTTTAAATGTTTTTGTGAATTTTAATCATATTCAAAATGTTTTTATATGTTCGTCCAAAGACTAAATACAAAATTCATTTTTGATGACACAGATGTTGGAACTTATCGACCTCCTGGTACTTATCCCATTCAGTGGAGAGGAGAGGTAGCGGCAGCGCCACAATATGCCGAGGATTATCAAGTAGTGGAACAAAATCTAGAGGGCCTGACAACAGATATTCCAGACATTCCTCTTGAAGAAGTTCCACGACACGATCAACGTCATACTGTAGGAGTGTCAGGGTCCATGAGTCGACTGCTCTATAGAGTTGCTCGGGCAGTCGTGTGTTACCGTGAACATCATCCATGATGTCACTTTGTAGAAGCTATGAGCTTCAGATTTTGATATTTTGGTCTTAGGACAAAATTTTTGTAAAAAACTCTTTTGATCGTTACATATACAGATGGCTTCTACTGGTTTATCATGTGTTGTGTGAATATTGATGTGATTGATTTATAGATGATTCAAATATCTGTCTAATACATAATTAGCCAATGCATCTGTTAATGTATTTAGACATCTAGGAATATGTTGATATTCAATGTAATCAAAATAATGTTCCAAGAGGCAAATTCGAAAATACACCCGTAACAAAGTAGGACTTCAAATAGTATATACATTACTTAACTGTAGTACTACAAGCTGTGAATCGAGTCGTACAACCAAATGACGAATTCCGAGTGAGATAGCATCAACCAATATTTCAATAATGACACTATACTATGCAATGTTGTTGGTTGCACGGTCGAGACACACACCTCGTAAGGAGACAAGTTCATTTGTAGGGGCGTAACTTGCCCATGCAACGGAAGCAAGGTTCTGAGTACTACGGCTAGCACAATTAGCAAAGCCAATATAGGGTAGCGAAGACTCTGACATCTAGAAATCAAACACAACGTCACATAAGGGAAGAGACCAGATAATGACAAAAGCAAGCTATAGCAACACACAAGAAGTATGATACAATAAAAATACAAGTACTCATGCAAAGATGTTTTTATGCATAGTACTTCTTCAAGTACAACCCATTCCTGGGTTCACTCAAAGGGATACCATCGTAATCTACTAACTCATAAGCTCCTTTTTTCCAAAACTCGTCGAATGATATAAGGTCCTCACCACATGGCTTCGAATTTTCCAGCTCCTAGCATATCTCGATCTTGATGATAGAGGAAAACGAGATCTCCTTCGGAGAAAACACGAGGCTTGACATGTTTGTCGTATTGGGCCTTGACATGCTTTTTCTAAGATTCTATGACTAGGGTGGCATCACGTCAAGTTTTGTCTAATTGCATAAGATACAATAGACGTTATTCCTCAGCAGAAGTGTTGGGTAGGAGGTCAACGACTAATTTTAAAGAGGGTATCTCGCATTCAATAGGAAGAATGGCTTCCACACCATAGACTAACCAAAAAGGTGTAAACCCAGTGGTGGACTTGACGGATGTCCGGTACACCCACAATGCCGAAAAAAACATTGTGTGCCAACTTGTTTTATGAATCCCTATCATTCGTTGGAGCATAGTTATGAGAACTTTGTTAATTGCTCCGACCTGGCCGTTGGCTTGTGGGTAATAGGGCGTTGAGTTATCATGGCGAAGACCCAACTTTTCCATAAGTTCAGACATCATGAAGTTTCTGAAGTGGCTACCGTGATCAGTGACGATAGCTTGGGGAACACCAAAATGAGCTATGACGTGATTAAAAATGAATAATGTTGCGATCTTTCCAATGTTGTCAAATGTCGGCATCGCCTCGGCCCATTTCGTAAAGTAATCGACGGCTACAATGATGTAACCATGCCTCCCAGCTATGTGAGGGTGACATGTCATGAAATCGATCCCCCATTTCGCAAAGGGACCAAATGAGACCACAAGGTGAAGAGGAGCAGGATGTGACCATATCTTGTTATTATAGGTCTGGCAGACATGGCATTTTTGAACGACGATTATGAAGTCGTTAAACAAAGAAGGCCAAAAATACCCTACTCATAAGATCTTCTGGGCAGTAGCATACCCAGACATATGACCACCACATGCTCTATAATGGAAGTCATTCATAGCTTTCTCATCTTTGTCGAACGTTAGGCAATGTCGAAAAACAGAGTCAATCCCCCGACGATAAAGAGTATCCCCGAGGATAATATATTGACAGGCTTGTTAGCGTATGCGATGTCGGTCAATACTAGACAAAATTGGCCGGAAACTCTGGGTTTGGAGATATATAATGATATCACCATACCAAATATCATCAGTGTTAAAAAGGAAAAGAGATTCATCGGGTAATGAATCAGCTGCTACATTTTCCGTTGCAGAATGGGGAAAGTCACATATCAACTCAACAAAGACTAAGGATTTCTTAGACTTGGCGCGTTCGAATTCCAAGTCAAACTCCTAGAGTATCACAATCCATTTGGAGTATTTTCCCCCTAGCAATTGACGGGTAAGAATGTGTTGCATAGGGTTGCAGTGAGAAATCATTGTAGTCTTGTGTGACAGGATATAGTGTCAAAAGCGCTGGACAACTTGGACGGCAGCTAAGGCCAGTTTTTCGACATGTAAATACTTGACTTCAATACATGTTAGACTTTGACTCAAGTAGTAGATAACATGTTCGTCGTTAGCATCATCCTCTTGGATGAGAACCATACCAATAGTGTACTCCAAGGCAGCAAGATAAATGAAATAATCGCAACTGTAATCGGGGGGAAAGAGAAGCGAAGCACGTGTTAGGGACAATTTCAAAGTGTCGAAAGCATTTTTGGCGATGGTATCCCAGATGAAATCTGAACCTTTTTTTAGAAGATGCGTAAATCTGTGAGTTATCTCGGCGTAATTCGGGATAAAACGACGAAGAAAGTTTGTTTTCCCCTGCAAAATTTGTAACTGACGAAGTGTAAAAGGAGGAGGGAGATTAAGAATCTCCTCAACATTTAAAGGATCCACCTGAATCCCCTGACATGAAACGATAAAACATAGAAGGCGGCCAGATTCCACGCAGAAAACACACTTATGAGGATTCAAACGTATATGGTAGAACCGACAGCAGACAAAAATGTCTCGGAGGTGTTTTGGGTGATCAACTTGATGCATTGAGTGGGCGGGTAAATTGTCCAAATATGGTTGAACGATGTGCTTGATATCATGGAAAGCATAAGACATGGCGCGTTGAAAAGTTGAACCAGTGTTCTTGAGACCGAAAGGAAGTTTCTGATAGGAAAAAGTACCCCAAGGACAAATAAAAGTAGTCTTATGTTGATCCTCGGGAACAATGTTGATTTTATTATACCCGGAGAAACCATCCATGAGAGAGAAGATTTCACTTCCAGTGTAGTCATCGACAATCTGATCGACGAAGGGGGTAGGAAAGTTGTCTTTGGGACAAGCTTTGTTGTTATCCCTATAATCAACGCATACACGAATTGTACCTTGTTTCTTGTCAATCAGGACAATATTGGAAACCCAGTCTATGAGAGCCACCGGATAAATAAAGTCGGCTTTCAAAAGTTTCTCAACTTCAAGCTTTATAACAGTCACTTTACATGGGTGAACTGGATGAAGGTGTTGTCGGACGGGTTTAACATCGGGGTATTTGTTTATCTCATGTATCACAATATTAGGGTCGATACCCAGCATTTCTTCGTAGCTCCAGGCGAAGATGTCACGAAACTCTTTGAAAAGGGATGTGTAGGTGATGAATTCGTCAGGAGAACACGAAGCTCCAATATGGACATTTTCGACGATTCCAGGTTTGACGGATATGTCGAGGGAAATTATGGCTGAGATATTTCTTAAGTTCCCTTTGGAAAACACATCATGTGCAAACTCGAGAATGGTCGAGATGACGACAACAGTCGACAGGATTGAAATCCGTTGGTAGTTCTCAAGGGTATGTTGCTCCAGATAGAGGATGGAATGATGATGCCCATCGTCCCAAGGGGTGTCCTCCATGAAAGACATGATCATCTCATATGTGGTAAAAATGACACGGAAAGGATTGGGAGACAACTCACCAAGAGAAGGAGTGGAAGGTGTTGCCGATTGAATGGCCTGATAGGCAGATTCAACTGGACTAAACAACATTTCATCGCCGAAATGAAGATGATCTCCAAGGTCAGGGACTATCCAGGGGTCGTGAGATGCAGGAAGTTTGTGAGGTAAGGTGGATATCATGTTGATGGAAGCAACAGACGAGAGTGGAACATCGGGTGGTGGAATGGGGAAAGTACCCATTAACGAAGAGTCCTTGAGAAGGCCTACAGCGACGTTCTCATAACCCGGTGGGGTTTTAGCGATAAACGATACGTTTCCAATACGGGTATCAGAATTGAAGAAGTCTAGTTGATCGACGGTGACAACCTTACCTTCATGTGGGAAACGTACCACATGGAAAAGGGTCGACACAACTGCATGCATGGAATCGATCCAGCTGCGGCCAAGGAGAAGATTGTAATCAAGGGAAGCGTCAAAGACTTCCAATTCGACTTGGACTGTTTTACCTTCTAACGTGATGGGCAATGAAGGAAGGACACCGTAGGTCTTAAAACTGTAGTCGTTGAAGGATTTAAGAGTATTATGGGATTCATTCAAAGAAGGAGAGCCAATGGATTTCCAGCAAGCAAGAGACATAACACATGTCGAGGCACCCTCATCAATAATGGTTCAGCAAATGTTTTTTTCAGAGACAACCACTTGGATCTGGAATGCAAGTTGAGGGGGTAAACTTCGAATGTGATCTTCCAAGTCAAAGATTATTAAATTTGTATCTGTCAGATCAATTCCACCGATATATTTCAACAGTGCCTTCCGTTGTGTGGGACAAGTTTTAAGGACTTCAAAGGTTGACATCGCAGAAGGTGCTTGGGCCAGATCTTCAACAATGTTGTAGTTCTGGGCAGCACGAGCATTAGGATTGAAAGTTGATTTCCAAACGACACCCTTTGGGGGGGGGTCGTAGAAGTGTGTCAAGGCTCGGTCATTCAAGATGAAGAGGACCGTTGGTAGGTGGAGTTGCGGGAGAGGGTTGTACCAAGGAAGGGAGTAAATCATCAACCTTCTCCTTAGAGGGAGAATAATATTTGGCTCGAGTAGTGAGTGCAACGTTGCTCTGCTTAGAATCGCCATTACACATCAAAACATAGGAGGTGGTAGAAGATGAGGGTTGGTCATGGATGACCAACTGAGCCTGTTGTTGAGATGGGAAGGGTTGGGATAAGACAGTCGGTGCAAGTGGTTTTGGAGCTCCTTGAAGGAAGTTGGTGACCTCGACACGTCGTGGACAATCCTTCGTGTAGTGATCATCACCACAGATAAGACAAGGGTATCATGGTTTGCACTTATCCCAATCGTCAACAATGGTATTTTTGGTTTTCTCTACTTGAGAAGTACTTTTTCCCTCCTTATTCTTACCCCTTCCCTTTTTAGATTTGTTTTTACCGGCTGGGGTAGATTGGATTGCATTTACCTCATAAGTCTTGCTGGTGGGAGGGGCGGGAGACAGAGCATTTTGAACATTAGAAGAAGCAGATTTGGGGTTTGCACTTGAAGTGGAATGTGGTTGGGCCTGGAAAATGCCAATCACACCGTCAACTACATGTGAAGCAGTTGGAGTAGTTGAAGTGCTGGAAGTATTACGACGAGGTAAGTGAGGTAGTAAATCGTAAAGGTTTCCCGTTTGTGAGTAAACTAGGTCAAGATATTGAGTACGACTTATAGCCTGCTCTTCTGTGACTACGCCACCCATGGAAATGTCCTTACCGATGTCGTTCACAAATGATTTTGTGAACCACTCTGCCAGCAACTGATCGGGGAGCTCAAGTTTAATGAGACGTCATCTCCTTCGCCACTCATGGATGTGATCGGATATATGAGTGGCTTTGTTCTGTTTGAAGGAAGTCAAAATCTCGGTCCCTATGTCATAACAAATCGGTAACTAGTAGTGTGTGAGGAAATCCATGGCTAGGGTGTTGAAGTCAGAGAAGAAACCTTCTGGAAATTCAATATACCACTTCGCAGCAGAACCTGTGAGGGTTCATTGAAACATACGTAAACGAATAGAGTCATCCATCAACGAGTTGGATGAGAACCATAGGTGAAAAGTCATAACGTGATTGTTTGGGTCCTCTCCCGCTTTGCTGTCGAATTTAGGAATGTTTGATGGAAGCTTGGATGGTATAGCAGGCCATTGGGGAGAGTGACGAATAGGATCATTTAAAATCCTTTCCAAATTCGGAATATCCAAATTGGCGAGAAAGGGTAATTGTCGATTCACCTATGGGTACTGGTGGCTTTGGGGAGGAAGCCCTGTTGGCAAACCAGTACGACCATAAGCAGTCTTCATATAATGTGAATACGCAGGCATATTCAGTGGTGGTTGGAGAGGATAGTAGCTCATAGGAGTATACCCTGGAACAGGGGCTTGAGTTTGAGAATTCACCCCCAAAATGGGATTGAACGAACCTGGATATGGTTGGCCCATACTAGGAGGTATCGCAGACGCAGCTGGAAACTATTGCCCCCGAGTCGATTGAGGAGGATGTTGTATCAACTGATTCCAATACTGGTCCAAGGAGGGAGGTATGTTTTTCCCATAAGGTGGGTTCGGTCCTCCCATTAAAGGTGGTGTTCCAATTGGGGGAAATGTTCCAATTGGAGTTTGTGTTCCAATTGGGATTTGCGTTCCAAAAGGAATTTTCCCACTGAGAGGGGGTTGAGTTATACCACCTTGGTGAAATTCTCCACCAACCGGAAACTGGTAATTTGGAGTGAATGACGGAATAGTGCCACTAGGATTAAGACTGCCAGTGGAAGACAAAGAAGGTCCTCCAAAAGGAAATTGAGGGAGTGTTGGAATAAAACCAGCAAGAGAGTGCCCAGAAGAAGAAGGACCACCAGGAGAGCCGGATGGAGTTTGCACAGGAGTAGGAATGGAAGCATTCAATGCATAGTATCCGTGTGGTAGTGTCGGGGTGACATTGGGCATTCGCGGTGTGTTGATGGGAGAAATACTAACCGCAATAAACCTAGTTGGAACACTCGTAGTATCTACGAGATGGGCCATTTTAGCAGGGACAGTAAAGTGATAGGCGGTGGTCAATGGTACCGTCTCAGGACTAGAGATTTCGGAGATCATAGGTGGGTTGATTTCGGAAATCATAGGTGAACCTGGACCAAAAAGGTCCCATCGGAAAACACCTGTACACCAAAAACGATCTTGGCCTTCTATGCCTGGAAAGTGTCCAACTGGTGATCCAGAAGATGTAACAACTAAGTCTCTAGAAGAATTCAGTCGCATAAACGGTCGCTCAGAATCACAGTGAAGTTGAAATTCCTCTCGAGTATTTGTAATTCAAAAATGTTCTAGAGGGTCAGTGCATTCCACTTGCGGTGTGGTGACGACTGGGACTTCACTTTGCCGAGGAGAGCCTTCAGGTGTACTTGTAGGCAAGGGTTGAGAACCTTCCAGATGCTCTGGAGATAAACCATGCATTCTACATGAACGACGTGGAGGAGCTATTGTAAACGAGTGACAAAATCCATGAAGAAAATCATATGGTCAACTTTGAGAAACAAACAACACGTGCTAGTAAACAAAATCTAGGAAGCAACACCAAGCAAACAAGACCTTCTAATTCCGAAGTCACTAGCTGGTGATGAAATCCAATGTCACAACAAGGAGATGAGAAGGGGTTGGGCTAGGGTGGAAAGGTTACACTGATGACATGCTTAAAGGACTTACACCTTGGTGCAAGCTCCCACACATAATCGTGGGTATACCCTCCAAGGAGCCCGAGTGAGTTTGGTCAACGTCAATTCTAGGTACCGTGAAGCAGGGATGATTTTAGGGGCTAAATTTCGCTCATGGGCTAATTTTCCATGGTTTTTTCCAAAAAAGAGATTTTCTATTTTAAAAATGATTCACCCAAATTCTATAAGATAAAATTATTTTACCTTAAAAATCGCCAAAATTTTATAAAAACTATATAAAATCCTTAGAAATTTGAATATTTTTACAAAAATATCGCCAAACATTTATAATTGGCATATGAAGGATTAATAAGATTCGCTACGGTTTCTACATTTTAAAATAAATGTCCATCCTTAAAATCATCCCTGCCGTGAAGACTTTCCCCTTCACAGTCACCTCGTGTAAGAACCTAGAAATATAGGCCACTAAATTTACCACCAACAACAATAAAGCCTGGGGGGATAGTCGACGGTTCGATCCACACGCAAGGGCAGGGTATCTAACCCGAAATCAACTCAAAAGGCTTCGACTCATCATTGTGGGTATACCTCCAACTGATCCCCATAATACGTGCAATCTCTACACTAATATCAACAAAGTGGGGTGAGTAACTCTACCAATATCAATGCGACCTCGTTCTTGACCCTTGTGTGAGAAGGGCTTCCCAGGACAAGATGTTGAAAATGGAATTTAACACTCCCTAACACAAGATTTTATTGTGTGTTTTGTGCTTTGGAGAGTGTATCTCACTTCCTACTCCAAAGTGCTAGCCTAGCTAAATGTTGGTGTAATAGATCCCTAGAAAAGAGTTACTAAATAAATTTTACAATTGCGCAGTGTTATTAAGAGTTGTTGTTTACTCAAAGGAAATGGAGATGAAACTCATGTTGTATGGCTCTGACCCAACGATGCATGGATGAGAATGAAAAATATATCGATTTTCATTCAATGAATCCTATGTATGGGAAGGAGAGAGAATTTTTCTAGATCAAACTTTGAACTACAAGACACAATTTCCGTTAAAATGCAAAGGTAACAAATCACGCATAAATAACAATTCTCTATTGCTTCTTTTTCAATAATTTCAACAATTGATTTTCAATGTTTTCGAAGATGAAAAAGATTTTTTGAAAGAAAAACGTTTGTTCACTTTTCAAAAAGGACCCACACCATGATAGTGAGAGTATAGAAAATCAAAAACAAATGAACAAGCAATGATAAAAACCCAATCCACTCTTTCAATGAAAACAAAAATAACAATCAAACCAATCTAGTATATTCAATTGCATAAAAAAAGTGATCTTTCAAACAATAAGAAAATGATAAAGACCAAGAAACTCAACTTTCAACCGATCGTCGGTCCTTAACCAATCAAGCACACTCAGATTCTGAAATCAGAGAGTATAGCTTTGTCAAGAAAAGTCAAGAAATGAAATTCAAGAACAAGTGATAGAAAGAGTCTTTAAAATCCTAAGACTTATTTGTGCACGAAAACGAAGACAAGAAGAACATCAATTAATGGTCCAAGAAGCTCTTATGAGGCACCTAGACTGATCTGGGCAGTTGAAGATGCCAACACTCAAATCCAAAAGTTTGAAAAAATGAGTTCGCAGGCTGGCAATATTACACAGTGCGAGAATTAGTGATTCTCGCAGGTGACCCTTGAGCAGAGTGCGAGAACCTCGCACTGAACCAAAAGGCAGGGTGCGAACTTATTCAATTTTTTGGAAAATGACATAAAATTTGAAGAGGCCTCTAGACCCAGAGGGTCTATCAGGGTATCCTGAAGACTCAGAGATTGATACGAAAGGAGAAAAGTAAAAAAAGAGCAAATGGCCATGGAAAAACACCAAAAGACACAAAGAAAAATGGGATGCTCCCCATTTGAGTCGTCAATTTTGTTATCAAACTAATAGGTAGGTGCGGACACTAACAGATCTCCCTAGATCCACCTGGATCTAGAACAAAACAAGATAGGACATGACTCTTTCCCTAAGTTTTGACTATTGAATTAGCTAGTAGGAAGGGACAGGTAACATACCTTTATATCGCTTCCTAGGGTCTCTGTTGCTCCCACTTCACTCCGGTTCTCTCGTGAGGTCAAGACCAAGATGACACAAACCAACCAAAGTGAATATAACATCATATATTCAACTGTCAACTTATGTGTATGATCAAGGAATTACACAATAAAGTGAGAATAGCTTTATGGGAAAGGGACATGCCACTGTATCATACTAATTGAAAGTAAAGATTACAACCTGATCGCCTTGATGTCACAAGATTCCTTTCAATGGCTCTTGGCTCCAACACACACACTTTCTCAATCCTTGCATGAAGAAGATCAAATCCTCTTGATAGACTTGCTAGAGTCTCCAAGCTACTGTTCAATCTAAGTCCTTCACACAATTCTTTCACCAATTCTCCAATGAATCTTGCTTAACATTTTCCATGAGAATTCCCTCAATATATAAGAGAGAATGAGATAGTTACTTGGATAAGAATGATCCCACAATATCAGGGAATCCAGTACAAGGATAACCATTCGAATGCCAGCCCATTCTTCTAGAAGTTTCCCTTCTAGAAACATCGATAATTCATCTTCTTTCATGCTTTAGGATGATTTTGCACCCTATCTATTCAACACAGTGCGAGAAGTTCGCACCTTGGCTTAAGGCAACCTGTGGGAATGTGTCATTCTCGCACCCTAATATATTAGCAGCCTATGAACCTTCTTCAAAAAGGAGTTTTCTGGGAAGAGATGAAAGTAACTTTTCTCAGGAGAAAGTTCTTATGAAGAGCCTTAGTACACCATCATCAACACATCATCATGATGACCAAAATCATGGGTAACAGCTTCCAAGTATGCTAGGAAGGGATACTATTGATTCTTCCTTGTTGTTATGAACACTACGGAGTGAGTGTGAGGCAGGAGGAATCTATTGGAATTCAAGAGAAATATGAGACAACATGAATCTTATGGATCACGTATGTATGTATATATTATACATGTATACATTTGGAAAACTGTATAGGCGTCACAACAAACCGGAAGTGGACTATATACAACAGAAAAAGTTCATATGATATACGTTTTTTTCTTGTATTATAAGAATTATATAGTGATCAATTGTATGCACAAACAACATGCAAATGAAATGCTAGATGTGTAAAGATCGGCGAAATTTGAAAGTTAAAGAAATTTGGAACCCCTTTTTATCAGACGCTACAATCAAGAGTACAATCATGGAAATTTACATCTATCATGAAATCCTATGCATTTCTATATTCCAAGTTCTGTAGTGGAATTTCAATCTGTGAAAAAAAAAATTGGAAAGAATGAATTCCTTTGGAGTGGTCTACCCTTTCAACATTCAAAATTTGTGGCAGATTATAAATTGGTGCAACCCTTAAAGAGATCCATAAACAAATCTCAGGAGTATTAGATTCATTTATGGCAGTATAGTCTTATAGTCATGGGTCAGATATTAAAACTATAGAAGTCTTTGACTTCAACAATGCAGAATGATTTACGTTGGGAAAACTTAAGTTAATGCAGACATTTATATAGATACGCATATAACCACGTATTCTTACAAGAGTCTATACGTATAATAACAACCACAAGACTTACTTTAAATGAAAACAATTAATCAACAACTGACACAATTAAAGATTTCATTAAATTTGATTCACTGTATAGTCTACCTCTGTTGTGTTTTCACAGTATAGATTATGTCTGGAATATCGCTATGTAGAGACTAACAACGAAAAACCTCAATAAAAGAAAAGAAATTTACAACCCTTGTTTAACAAAAATTTTGTACATCTAATGAATTGGGTATCAATCTTATGCCAAGAATGCCAGGGTAATAACCTAACACCACCATAACTTTTCCAGATCTCTCAAAGAGTTCTCTTGTTACAAACTAGAATACCTTTCTGAGCAGGACCTGAGTTAGATCCAGTTCCATATTCCACATATACCTACAAAAGAAGTGAAGAATTCAAATTAGTAATGAAATAGAGGTATTTTCGAAACTCGAACCTTTTTTGTTAAACATACAAGATAATGATTGGGTATAAACTATTACTTATCTTTGATTTTCCATAGGTAGGCTTCCAGTCTGAATCACAACCGTCGTTAGATGGAAAGAGGAGGAGAGAACGCGATCAAGCTTATGGGTAACCTCACCTCAAATAGGGCCCCATCATTAGTTACAAATACCCAATACAAAGAGATGGGTTTTACAAGAAATGCATTTTCATAAATGCACAGGAGTTCCAACATTGAATCGAGCAAACATCAAACAAAGGACAATTTTAATACAGTTATACAGAGGAACAGATGAGTCACAGAGAATATATTAAACATGAATTTCGTAAGCCCATACACTGATAATATGAGGATGCCTATTTTCTTTAACATGGGAACCTGTTTAACAGAAAAAGAAAAATTTAATTTAAACATGGAGGAATATAGATGCCCTTCTCGATATGGTCAAACCGTGGCCAAGACCATACAAAGCCTGCAAACCATTGTTTGTGACATGACATAGGAATTTCGAACACGAGAGGTATCGCTAATTTAGGTTCTACAGAAGAAATTTATGAATGGTTATTTGTTCTTCTTAGTGGGGTTATGGGATTTTGATGAGGGCAGGGTACAATCAAAATAACTCATAGAGGTGGGTAGACAGAGCCAGGATAAGGAAACGATATTTAATTGTTATACATAGAATACCCAAACACGACAGATATCATTGTCAAATTCAACCATCTGATAGTTCGCTAACCTCGGTAAACTAAAATGCATTATAGTATGGCTCCCAAAAAAATGATACAAGACAGTGAAGGGAAGTAGGAAATACAAACATAAAGACATACTACTTACGAATAACCCTCGGAAGCCCCAAGAAAACAAGAGAACGAAGTATCGATCCTTTCAAGTAGGAGTGCGATAGGTAGAGCTACTTACCATTAGCAAGGAAAAACCAGAATGCTTCTTTTGAGTTTCAGTAATGAGGAAGTAACTTACTAATAATCAAATATTATAGTGATAGCATGAATCTCACTAGGTAGTTGGGTGAAATACATCGCCTCCATCAAGAAGGTTCCCCAGTCTTTTTTTTTTCCTTCGACAAGATTACGGAGTCACAGAGCCAAATTCTCTGAGAACCTACTTGTTACGGAAATGAAACTACTATAACCCAAAGAAAACCTTATCGCATAGATTAAATGTTGTTCGTATGAAAGAAGGGTCGCCCATGTGAAGAAGGAAACTTGGCGCATCCACAGTTGACGAAGGGTCAGGTGATGGCCTCAACTCTCGCACACACCATGGTCCATTAATGACCTGTATAGGGTTTAACTATTGACTAACTTGTTCCTACGCTTTCAATTAATGGGTTACAGATTAAAGAAGCGCCTGCGCATTTAAGGGAAGTTTTAACCCTAACCAACACTAACCTCGTTAATGAAACTTTAAGTTGGAGTTTCGTATGGAACAGGTGGAGTCAACGAATGACTAGCATGGACTATTGGTTTCAAAATAATCATTACATCAATACTAAACCGAGAAGAACTTACCCCAACCACATCCTTATTAATTCGAATATTTCGCAGAGGGGTATAACCCGCCCCTTTACCTTTATTCTTATTACAGGAATTATTTGATCAAGTGGTTAATGTTACGCATAAGGTTAGGGATATAAGTCCCAAAAATCCTTCATAGTGGTAAGCCAATTATATGGATATATAATTCTTATATTGATATGAAAGTAAACATAATATGTAGGACTGTAAGTGATTTGTGGAACGCGGAATAAACACATCTTGTAATATTGTTTCAAAGGTTTAAATTTGGGTAGTAATTTTAGCTGACGTCATCCATGACTCTTTTACTTTTAATGACGAACCCATTCAAAGGTGAATGCATAATATATATATTTGACAGTTTTGAGGTTTATTAGATATGGTATCAGAGAAGAGTTTATAACATTGGGCCTTGAATAGGGCCACACTAGAGATTTGGCACATATATATATTTTCTTACTAATGCTAAATTAACAAAACTACTTTGTACAAACGAAATTTTTTATTTTCTGTTTCGTGTTAATTATGGCAGCTCGGGATGATGCGAAAATTAGAATGTAAGGAAATCCAGCACAGGGACCTGATGGATATCAAAAATAGAATAGTGATGGAAGCTCTCCTATGGAAGTACTGGAAACAATGAGGAATCTTATTGTTGAGCTGCAAGTTTTCAAAGAAGACAATGAGAAATTGAAAAAAGAACAACAACAACAACAAGAGATAAATGAAGTCCTGCTATGTAGTATAGTGACCAACGAAAGCCCAAAGGATGATAACCATGATGAAGAGGTCAGCAAAAGGGCCTCCAAGAATTCTGGGCATGAAACAAAAAGAGGAGACAACTCGTCTGAAGGTACACCCTCAGTTGAGGACAAAACTAAAATAGATAGGAAAAGAAAACAAATAGACCACCTTGAAGGAGAATTTAAAAATCTTAAACCAAATACCTTTGATGGAGAATCCAAGACTTGAGAAGAAGCTGAGGCATGGTTGTTGGACATAAAAGAATACATCCAGATATACAACTATTCCAGTAATATGAAGGTCAGAATGGCCATCTACAATCTGAAAGGGAAGGCCATCATTTGGTGGCAAGACCTAAAATTGGCCAAGAGTCTAAAGGATAAACAGATAGAATGGTCTAACTTTAAGAAGTATTTCAAGAAACAATACCTTTTTGAAAGCTATTATGAAAGGAAAATGGAATAATTTTATGAATTACGACTTGGACAAATGACAATGGAGGACCTCATAAATAAATTTCTGGAACTACTAAGGTTTGTACCGTACATCCGGAAGGATAATGTAAAAATCCAATGGTTCTTAAGCTATTTACCACAGTTCTATAGGGACATAATTGATTTTGACAACCCCAAATATTTGAGTGAAGAATTCAGGAAAGCACGAATGTGCTATGACCAGTATAAACAATAGGTAGAGTTTCCCAAAGCCTGGAAGGACAAGAAACAATATCAAATGAACTAGTGGAAGAAGGGATACTAGCCAACTCCTTATTGAAATGCAACAAAAGGTTTTCCGAGAAAGAATTATCACTCCAATCATCTGAATATGCAAGGCAATGGTAAACCGGTAAACCTGGGAATGAAGAAGTTTGGGGACAGCCTCTTCGATCCATTAAAGTGTTGGGAATGTGGAGAGTCTTATCTAAGGAGGAATTGTCCATGTTTAAATTCAACAAACAAAACTGCTATTCATAATTTACAAGAAGCCTCGACGGTGGGAGCCGTGGGAAAAATACTGCATCAGATAAATGAAGCCATAGATGGCCGACAATCTGACCACCAGTCCTCGGTGGTAGAGATCGAAGGTAAAATCAATAAATCTCGAATCTCCGTCTTAATTGATCCTGGAGCTATGTTAAGTTATGTTACTCCTGATGTAGTAGAGTCAAACAAACTTAAGAAACTAAAGCACGCAAAATCATGGTTGGTACAACTAGCAATAGGAACTAAAAGGAAAGTAGTTGAATTTATTTCTTATTTTAAGTTCATCTTAGACGGTCAAAATATAAGGGCAAATCTGAACATCCTACCACTAGGATCTTACAATATGATTATCGGGATGGACTGGTTGGTGAAGCACAAAGAAGTACTAGATTGTTATACAAAGTTACTTAACTATAAAGATGATTTTGGCACTACTAGAACAAGCCAAGGTATACCAAAACATGTATCAGTCAGACAAGTTTCAGCGATGCAACTCAAGAAATGTATGAGAAAGGGATGTCAAGTTTATGCCATCCAAGTAACGAATCTATTAGAGAAATAAGATAAGCCAAAGTTAGAATACTTTTCTGTCCTACGTGATTTTAGAGACATGTTTGTGGATGAGATACCAGAATTACCTCCTAGAAGGGAAATAGATTTCTCCATAGACCTACTACCGGGTTCAGCCCCTATCTCAAAAACACCTTACCGAATGAGTCTACCAGAACTGACAGAATTAAAAGTACAATTATAGGAACTGTTGGAAAAAGAGTATATCAGACCGAGTGTTTCACCATGGGGGGCACCAATCCTCTTTGTGAAAAAGAAAGATGGTACTCTAAGACTATGTATTGATTATAGACAACTGAACAAAATGACTATTAATAACAAATACCCCTTACCAAGGATAAATGATCTGTTCGACCAAGTAGGTGGGGCCAAGATCTTTTCAAAGTTGGATTTACGATTCGATTATCATCAAGTTAGGATAAAGGATGAGGACATAAACAAAATAGTTTTTCGAACAAGATATGGACACTACGAATTTGTAGTCATACCTTTCGGGCTCACTAATGCACCAACCATGTTTATGTGCCTGATGAACAATATTTTAAGCCAGTACTTAGACAAGTTCATAATAGTATTTATCGACGATATTCTGGTCTATTCTAAAATGGAGGAAGAACATGAGGAGCACTTAAGAATAGTTTTACGAACGTTGAGGAAACACAAACCGTACACCAAGTTTGACAAGTGTGACTTTTATCAAAAGGAAATACAATATCTAGGACATGTAATTTCAACAGAAGGCATTGTCATAGACCCAGAAAAGATAAAATCCATTATGGAATGGCTGATACCTAAGGATGTAGCGGATATCCTGTCATTCATGGGAATCACTAGATATTATCACAGATTTATAGAGGGGTTTTCCAAGATAGACTACCCTATCACGCCATTACAAAAGAAAGGGATCAAGTTTAACTGGTCAGAGAAGCGTTAAGATAGTTTTAACAAGATGAAGGAATTATTGACAACTGCACCCATATTGAAAGTAGCATACCTAGATAAAGACTTCACCGTATGTGTTGATGCAAGTAAAGAAGGAATAGGTGGTGTCCTAACTCAGGAAGGACACGTTATTTGTTATGAGTCTTGAAAATTAAAAGAACATGAGAAAAAATATGTCACTCATGACTTAGAATTGGCAGCGGTAATACACGCCTTAAAAATGTGGCGACACTACATAATGGGAAGAAGATTTCTACTATTGACGGATAATAGCGGTGTGAAATATCTGTTTAGCCAACCAGATCTTAATGCAAGGAAAGAAAGATGTATATCCCTCTTGAGAGAATTCAACTTCGAAGTCAGACATATCAAGGGAAAGGAAAATAAGGTAGCAGACGCTTTAAG
>ML846084.1:4565-19303 GCA_009831015.1 Picea engelmannii | reverse complement strand
TCTGAGAACCTACTTGTTACGGAAATGAAACTACTATAACCCAAAGAAAACCTTATCGCATAGATTAAATGTTGTTCGTATGAAAGAAGGGTCGCCCATGTGAAGAAGGAAACTTGGCGCATCCACAGTTGACGAAGGGTCAGGTGATGGCCTCAACTCTCGCACACACCATGGTCCATTAATGACCTGTATAGGGTTTAACTATTGACTAACTTGTTCCTACGCTTTCAATTAATGGGTTACAGATTAAAGAAGCGCCTGCGCATTTAAGGGAAGTTTTAACCCTAACCAACACTAACCTCGTTAATGAAACTTTAAGTTGGAGTTTCGTATGGAACAGGTGGAGTCAACGAATGACTAGCATGGACTATTGGTTTCAAAATAATCATTACATCAATACTAAACCGAGAAGAACTTACCCCAACCACATCCTTATTAATTCGAATATTTCGCAGAGGGGTATAACCCGCCCCTTTACCTTTATTCTTATTACAGGAATTATTTGATCAAGTGGTTAATGTTACGCATAAGGTTAGGGATATAAGTCCCAAAAATCCTTCATAGTGGTAAGCCAATTATATGGATATATAATTCTTATATTGATATGAAAGTAAACATAATATGTAGGACTGTAAGTGATTTGTGGAACGCGGAATAAACACATCTTGTAATATTGTTTCAAAGGTTTAAATTTGGGTAGTAATTTTAGCTGACGTCATCCATGACTCTTTTACTTTTAATGACGAACCCATTCAAAGGTGAATGCATAATATATATATTTGACAGTTTTGAGGTTTATTAGATATGGTATCAGAGAAGAGTTTATAACATTGGGCCTTGAATAGGGCCACACTAGAGATTTGGCACATATATATATTTTCTTACTAATGCTAAATTAACAAAACTACTTTGTACAAACGAAATTTTTTATTTTCTGTTTCGTGTTAATTATGGCAGCTCGGGATGATGCGAAAATTAGAATGTAAGGAAATCCAGCACAGGGACCTGATGGATATCAAAAATAGAATAGTGATGGAAGCTCTCCTATGGAAGTACTGGAAACAATGAGGAATCTTATTGTTGAGCTGCAAGTTTTCAAAGAAGACAATGAGAAATTGAAAAAAGAACAACAACAACAACAAGAGATAAATGAAGTCCTGCTATGTAGTATAGTGACCAACGAAAGCCCAAAGGATGATAACCATGATGAAGAGGTCAGCAAAAGGGCCTCCAAGAATTCTGGGCATGAAACAAAAAGAGGAGACAACTCGTCTGAAGGTACACCCTCAGTTGAGGACAAAACTAAAATAGATAGGAAAAGAAAACAAATAGACCACCTTGAAGGAGAATTTAAAAATCTTAAACCAAATACCTTTGATGGAGAATCCAAGACTTGAGAAGAAGCTGAGGCATGGTTGTTGGACATAAAAGAATACATCCAGATATACAACTATTCCAGTAATATGAAGGTCAGAATGGCCATCTACAATCTGAAAGGGAAGGCCATCATTTGGTGGCAAGACCTAAAATTGGCCAAGAGTCTAAAGGATAAACAGATAGAATGGTCTAACTTTAAGAAGTATTTCAAGAAACAATACCTTTTTGAAAGCTATTATGAAAGGAAAATGGAATAATTTTATGAATTACGACTTGGACAAATGACAATGGAGGACCTCATAAATAAATTTCTGGAACTACTAAGGTTTGTACCGTACATCCGGAAGGATAATGTAAAAATCCAATGGTTCTTAAGCTATTTACCACAGTTCTATAGGGACATAATTGATTTTGACAACCCCAAATATTTGAGTGAAGAATTCAGGAAAGCACGAATGTGCTATGACCAGTATAAACAATAGGTAGAGTTTCCCAAAGCCTGGAAGGACAAGAAACAATATCAAATGAACTAGTGGAAGAAGGGATACTAGCCAACTCCTTATTGAAATGCAACAAAAGGTTTTCCGAGAAAGAATTATCACTCCAATCATCTGAATATGCAAGGCAATGGTAAACCGGTAAACCTGGGAATGAAGAAGTTTGGGGACAGCCTCTTCGATCCATTAAAGTGTTGGGAATGTGGAGAGTCTTATCTAAGGAGGAATTGTCCATGTTTAAATTCAACAAACAAAACTGCTATTCATAATTTACAAGAAGCCTCGACGGTGGGAGCCGTGGGAAAAATACTGCATCAGATAAATGAAGCCATAGATGGCCGACAATCTGACCACCAGTCCTCGGTGGTAGAGATCGAAGGTAAAATCAATAAATCTCGAATCTCCGTCTTAATTGATCCTGGAGCTATGTTAAGTTATGTTACTCCTGATGTAGTAGAGTCAAACAAACTTAAGAAACTAAAGCACGCAAAATCATGGTTGGTACAACTAGCAATAGGAACTAAAAGGAAAGTAGTTGAATTTATTTCTTATTTTAAGTTCATCTTAGACGGTCAAAATATAAGGGCAAATCTGAACATCCTACCACTAGGATCTTACAATATGATTATCGGGATGGACTGGTTGGTGAAGCACAAAGAAGTACTAGATTGTTATACAAAGTTACTTAACTATAAAGATGATTTTGGCACTACTAGAACAAGCCAAGGTATACCAAAACATGTATCAGTCAGACAAGTTTCAGCGATGCAACTCAAGAAATGTATGAGAAAGGGATGTCAAGTTTATGCCATCCAAGTAACGAATCTATTAGAGAAATAAGATAAGCCAAAGTTAGAATACTTTTCTGTCCTACGTGATTTTAGAGACATGTTTGTGGATGAGATACCAGAATTACCTCCTAGAAGGGAAATAGATTTCTCCATAGACCTACTACCGGGTTCAGCCCCTATCTCAAAAACACCTTACCGAATGAGTCTACCAGAACTGACAGAATTAAAAGTACAATTATAGGAACTGTTGGAAAAAGAGTATATCAGACCGAGTGTTTCACCATGGGGGGCACCAATCCTCTTTGTGAAAAAGAAAGATGGTACTCTAAGACTATGTATTGATTATAGACAACTGAACAAAATGACTATTAATAACAAATACCCCTTACCAAGGATAAATGATCTGTTCGACCAAGTAGGTGGGGCCAAGATCTTTTCAAAGTTGGATTTACGATTCGATTATCATCAAGTTAGGATAAAGGATGAGGACATAAACAAAATAGTTTTTCGAACAAGATATGGACACTACGAATTTGTAGTCATACCTTTCGGGCTCACTAATGCACCAACCATGTTTATGTGCCTGATGAACAATATTTTAAGCCAGTACTTAGACAAGTTCATAATAGTATTTATCGACGATATTCTGGTCTATTCTAAAATGGAGGAAGAACATGAGGAGCACTTAAGAATAGTTTTACGAACGTTGAGGAAACACAAACCGTACACCAAGTTTGACAAGTGTGACTTTTATCAAAAGGAAATACAATATCTAGGACATGTAATTTCAACAGAAGGCATTGTCATAGACCCAGAAAAGATAAAATCCATTATGGAATGGCTGATACCTAAGGATGTAGCGGATATCCTGTCATTCATGGGAATCACTAGATATTATCACAGATTTATAGAGGGGTTTTCCAAGATAGACTACCCTATCACGCCATTACAAAAGAAAGGGATCAAGTTTAACTGGTCAGAGAAGCGTTAAGATAGTTTTAACAAGATGAAGGAATTATTGACAACTGCACCCATATTGAAAGTAGCATACCTAGATAAAGACTTCACCGTATGTGTTGATGCAAGTAAAGAAGGAATAGGTGGTGTCCTAACTCAGGAAGGACACGTTATTTGTTATGAGTCTTGAAAATTAAAAGAACATGAGAAAAAATATGTCACTCATGACTTAGAATTGGCAGCGGTAATACACGCCTTAAAAATGTGGCGACACTACATAATGGGAAGAAGATTTCTACTATTGACGGATAATAGCGGTGTGAAATATCTGTTTAGCCAACCAGATCTTAATGCAAGGAAAGAAAGATGTATATCCCTCTTGAGAGAATTCAACTTCGAAGTCAGACATATCAAGGGAAAGGAAAATAAGGTAGCAGACGCTTTAAGCAGAAGAGTCCATGGGTTATTTCAGATAAATATCAGTAGGGCAAAAAGTGACCTAGAACAAAGAATAAGAATGGTAGGTATTAACGACGAAAATTACACTAAGATAATGGAAGAATTAAAAAATAGTACCACAAACTTAGATAAACTAGAACTAAGTATCAACAAGAAGGGACTATTACGATTTAAAAATGGACTCTACATACAAGATTCATCAGAGCTAAAATTAATAGTCTTGGACGAAGTGCATAAGAAACCATATTCGGGCCATCTAGGATACCAGAAAACAATAGCAACACTTAGAAAACTATTTTACTGGCCTAATATGAAGGCAGAAAAAACAGAATACTTGGCTAGGTGCCAAGATTTTCAACAGGTTAAGGTTGAGCACTAGCATCCAGCTAGCCTATTACAGCCATTACCAGTACCAGAATGGAAATGGGAGACCATATCGCTAGACTTTATAACAAGTTTTCCTAAAACTCAGAAACATAATGATTCTATCATGGTTGTAATCGATAAACTCAGTAAGTCTGCACACTTTATCCCTGCAAAGTCTACTTTTAAAGATACAAACATTGCTGAAATATTTATGAAATAAATTTTTAGACTGCATGGTATTCCTAAAATGGTGATTTCAGATAGAGACATAAAATTCACATCCTCTTTTTGGAAGGAATTTTTTGCAGGGCTAAATATTAATTTGAATTTTAGTATGAGTTATCACCCACAAACGGATGGACTGGCCAAGAGGACAAACCAAATCATGGAGGATATGCTCCACATGTACGTAAGAACAAAACCAAACAAATGGGAAGACTACCTACACTTGGTAGAATTTGCATATAACAATGGGTACCAAACTTTGGCGAAGCTAAGCCCTTTCTAAGTACTATATAGTAGGATGTGTACGACCCTAATTAGCTAGGATAACCCAACTGATAGACTCATGGTTGGACCAGAAATGCTCCAAGAAATGAAGAACATAGTAAGGAAGGTTCAAGAGAACTTGAAAGAAGCACATGACAGACATAAGAGCTATGCAGATTAGAAAAGAAGACACTTGGAATTTCAAGTGGGAGACCATGTTTATTTGAAGGTCAAAGACCGAAAAAGTTTGTTGAAGTTAGGGAATGGTGCCAATTTGGCACCCAGGTTTTGTGGGCCCTTCAAGATATTAACTCTAATTGGACCCGTAGCATATCAACTTTCACTCCCAGCTAATCTAAGAATTCATAATGTATTTCATGTTTCTTTGTTGAAAAAATATTTCCATGACCCTACTCATATGATTGATTGGAACTTGGTGCATGTGGAACCCGAAGGCGAGTTCTAGGTGAAACCCCTGCGTATTCTGGACCAGAGAGAAATAACACTTTGGAATAGAGTCGTCACTCAGGTAAATGTGCAATGGAAACACTTTAGTCCTAAGGAGGCCACTTGGGAGTTGGAGGGATATCTGGGGAGATCTCATCCAATCATGTTTCAAGAAAGGAATGAACACTTAGGACAATGTTTTATTAAAGGGGGAAAGGATGTGACATCCCCCCCCAAAAAAAAATAAAGTATTTTTGAAAATTTAAGTTTGTTGGAAAATTATTTCGTTTTTAGTAAATTCGAATTTGGAAAATTTTTACCTTTTATGGCAATTCCGAATTTTGAATTTAATAATTGTAATTAATTATAATGACTATTGGGAAGAGATCTGATTTGACCCAACTAACTATTTGACTATGAAACTTGTATGAAAACATAATATTTTATATTGATTGCAAGAGGACAAATGGAACAACCATGTTAAAATCAATTGACCATGACTCCATGAGTGGGGAACCTATTGGAACTACCTCTGGACTGATTATTACAAGTGGAAAATCAGATATTTGGCCATTGGCAGCCCCTGAAAATCAGGGATTTAGAAAGCTGCAAAAATTCCCAAGGGAGGGAAAATACCTAGGCAAAAGGATTTTTTTTGGATAAATAACATATGTGAGGAGGCAGGATACTGCCAAGTATGCTTGGAAGGGATACTATTGATTCTTCCTTGTTGTTATGAACACTACAGAGTGAGTGTGAGGCAAGAGGAATCTGTTGGAATTGAAGAGAAATACGAGACAACATGAATCTTATGGATCACCTATGTATGTGTATATTATACATATATACATTTGGAAAACTGTATAGGCATCACAGAAAACTGGAAGTGGACTATCTACAACAGAAAAATTTGATATGATATATGTTTTTTTCTTGTATTACACGAATTATATATTGATCAATCGTATGCACCAACAACATGAAAATGAAATGCTAGATGCGTAAAGATTGGCGAAATTTGAAACTTAAAGAAATCTGGAACCCCTTTTTATTAGACGCTTGAATCGAGAGTACAATCATGGAAATTTACATCTATAATGAAATCCTATGCATTTCTATATTCCAAGTTCTGTAGTGGAATTTCAATCTGTGAAAAAGAAAAATTGGAAAGAACGAATTCCTTTGGAGTGGTCTACTCTTTCAACATTCAAAATATGTGGTGGATTATAAATTTACGCAACCCTTATAGATATCCAGAAACAAATCTTAGGAGTATTAGATTCATTTATGGCAGTACAGTCTCATAGTCATGGGTCAGATATTAAAACTATAGAAGCCTTTGACTTCAATGACCCATAATGATTTACGCTGGGAAAACTTAAGTTAATGCAGATGTTTATATAGATACGTATATAACCACGTATGATTACAGGAGTCTATATGTATAATAACAACCACAAGACTTACTTTAAATATAAACAGTTAATCAACAACTGACACAAGTAAAGATTGCATTAAATTCGATTCACTGTATAGTCTACCTTTGCCGCATTTTCACAATATAGATTATGTCTGGAATATCGCTACGTAGAGACTAACAACAAAAAACCTCAATAAAAGAAAATAAATTTACAACCCTTGTTTAACAAAAAAATTGTACATCTAATGAATTGGGTATCAATCTTATGCCAAGAACGCCAGGGTAATAAACCAACACCACCAAGACTTTTCCAAATCTCTCAAAGAGTTCTCCTCTTAGAAACCAGAATACCTTTCTGAGCAGTACCCGAATTAGATCCAGCGCCATATTCCACATAGACCTACAAAATAAGTGAAGCATTCAAATTAGTCACGGAATGGAGGTCTTTTCGAAACTCAAACATTTTTTTTTAAACATACAAGATAATGATTGGGTATAAACTATTACTTATCTTCAATTTTCCATAGGTAGGCTTCCATTCCGAATCACGACCGTCGTTAGACTGAAAGGGGAGGCACGAAAATGATAAAGCTGATGGGTACCCTCACATCAAATAGGGCCCCATCATTAGTTACAAATATCCTATACAGAGATGGGTTTTACAAGACATGCATTTTCATAAATGTACAGGAGTTCTGACATCGAATCGCGCAAACATTAAACAAAGGACAATTTTAATACAGTTATACAGAGGAATAGATGAGTCACAGAGAATATATTAAACATGAATTTCGTAAGCCCATACACTAATAATATGAGGATGCCTATTTTCTTTAAACACAAGAACTTGTTTAATAGAAAAAGAAAAATTTAATTTAAACATGGAGTAAGATAGATACCGTTCTCCCTATGGTCAAACCACGACCAAGACCATACAAAGCCCGGAAACCATTGTCTATGACATGATATAGGAATTTTGAACTTGAGAGGTGTTGGGTATGTGTTATATTCTTTGCATGAGTAGTAGTGCTTGAGCGTCTGCACCGAGCATGTAGGGGGGCAGAGTCCCCCGCACGGAGGTTCTGGGGCAGTGCCCCTGAAATTTATTTATTTTTGCATTGGGACCACATTATATTTAGGTGGTTTTCGGCACATGGTTTCTTTGCCGATGGTTTTCTATTTCCGGTTAAGGAATTAGGGTTTTGGACTAATCCAGGTCATTGGGTTAGGGTTTTGAATTCCTCTCTCTCCTATATGTATTTTTTATTGTAAAGATTGTAACACAATGAATGAATATAGAATATTTTTGTTTTCCCGGTTTCGGTTTCCAGGGAAAAAATCTCTGTGTAATGTTTGTATTTTCCATTGTATCTTTTCTGTTCTTTTCTGAAAATTTGTTTGTAGTAGATATTGTACAAGGTTAGAATTTACATTTGGTATCAGAGCTTTATTGGCTTCAGGGGGACTCCTTTGTTGTCAAGGGTTTGGCTCGGGACTGTGATAAGCCTTGTTAAAGTGGGAGATCTGCGATATTGTTTTTCAGGTGAAAAGAAATTGCAAGCAATTTGAAGATGGAGATTGATAAGTTTAATGGGAAAATCTTTGAGCTATGGAAGCTCAATATGGAAGATATTTTATTGGACAAAGATCAGTGAATCACGGTAAATCCAGGTACTGCACCTACAGGAACTTCTGCAGATGACTGGAAAAAGATGGATCGGAAGGCAAAGAGAACACTCTGACTGTGTCTCTCTGATTCGATATTACTGAATGTGTCATAGGAAGCCACAACCAAGGATTTATGGGAAAAGTTGGGGAAGTTGTATCAGTCTAAGTCCCTCGTAAATAAAGGATTCCTGAGAAAGAAGCTGTATAACTTGAGGATGAGAGATGGAGACTCAGTGCCAGAGCATTTGAATGCCTTCAATATTGTGGTAAGTCAATTAGTATCTATTTAGATTAAAATTTCAGATGAAGATAAATGTATCAGTTTGTTGTGTTCTTTACCAGAATCGTGGGATAGTCTGGTTGTGGCCATAGGTAGTAATACAACTTCTTTGAAGTTTGAAGAAGTGGTATCATCCTTGTTGTCGGAGGAGATGAGACGAAAGAATATGGAATGACATAGCACAAACGCATTATTTGCAAGAGGACGTTCCCAAGAAAGAACTAGATCTAATTTCTCAAGTGGGAGATCTAAGTCTAAGGGTAGATCTAAATCTACTGGAAATTTTGTAAGGGTATGTTGGAAGTGTGGAAAAGAAGGGAACTACAAGAAGCAGTGTAGATCCAAAGTTGAGAAAAAGATGGGATCTAAAAAATCTTCTTGTACAGAAGAAAATACCTCCAAGGAAGGAGGGGATGTGTACTTGGCCTCTTCAAGCACACATGCAGATCATGAGGCATGGTTGATTGACTCTAGTGAATCCTTTCATATGACTCCCCACAGGGAGTGGTTATGTGAATATGAAAATTATGATGGAGGTAATGTTTTCTTAAGTAATGATTCGACAACCAGAATCATAGGAAGAGGAAGGGTCAAGTTGAGACTCATAGATGGAAGGATTATAACATTGCCTGGTGTTCTACACATCCTAGGTATGGCCAGAAATTTGATTTATGTAAGAAAAATGGAAGATGCAGGGGTAAAAACAATTGTTGAAAAGGGAACTTGCAGGATGGTTCGAGGATCAATGGTGTTGATGAAGGGATTTTGGTTTGGAACTCTGTATAATGTGATAGGAAAAACTATTAGTGATGAGTGTAATCGCTCCATTGTTCTTGATATTGAAGTTGAAGAAGAAATAACTCCTACAGTCTCTGGAGAAAAGGCTATGTTGTGGCATCAAAGACTGGGGCATATCGAAGAGAAGGGTCTTTGACTACTACACGGTAAATTTATGGTTGAAGATATGTCTAACTTCTCTCTAGATTTTGATTTCTATTAACATTGTCTATATGGGAAGTAGAATCGGGTAAGATTCCCCTCCGGTGCAATGAGGGTAGAAGGAATTTTATAGCTAGTTCACAGTGATGTTTTTGGACCTGTGTCAGTCCCATCATTGGGAAAATCTGTGTACTATGTTTCATTTATAGATGACTTCTCAAGGAAAACTTGGATATATTTCCTCAGGAATAAATCTAAAGTCTTTGAAAGATTTAAAGAGTTTAAGGCTCTTGTTGAAAATCAAACAGAGAAACGAGCTGAGGAAAAATAATGGCGGAGAGTTCTGCGGGAATGAATTTGAAGAATTTTGTAAGAAGTGTGGTATAGCAAGGCAGAAGACTACTCCATATACACCTCAATAGAATGGAGTTGCGGAAAGGATGAATAGGATGCTGATGGAAAAAGAAAGGTGCATGCTCAGCGGTGTCGGGATAGGGAAAGAATTATGGGCAGAGGTAGTGGGTATTACATGTTATCTGGTCAACAGATCACCCTCATCAGCGTTGAATGACAAGACTCCACAAGAGGTATGGACTGGTAAGGAACCTTCTCTCACACATCTTAAGGTATTTGGATGCGATGGATATGTTCATGTTCCAAAGGAAAACAAGAGTAAGATGGATAAGAAGGCTAAAAAATGTATCTTTATTGGATATAAAGATGGTCTCAAAGGTTATAAGATTTGGAACCGAGAAACTAATAAGTTAGTGTATAGTCGAGATGTGGTATTTAGAGAAATGAAGGATGTTGTTAAACAGGAAGTCCTACCATGTAAGGAAGAACCAGAGAAGATAGAGTTTGATTTAAAGGATGATGAATCAAACTCTACAGAAGAACATGAATCGGAAGAAGAAGATCCTCATACTCCAGTATTGAGGAGATAGGTTCGAGAAAGAAGCCTACCTGAAAGGTATATTCCATCTGATTTCGATTCAATTTTTTCTTTGTCTATTACTGATGATGATCCTAGAACTATCAAGGAGGCAGTGGATTTAGAGGATCAAAATCTCTGGAAAAGGGCCATGGAAGAAGAAATGGAATCTTTGGATAAGAATGAGGCTTGGGATCTAGTGGAGTTGTCAACTGGAAGAAATCCCATTGGCAGAAAATGGGTATTTAAAAATAAGTTGAATGCAGAAGGAAAAGTGGAGAAATACAAAGCTCGGTTAGTAGCAAAAGGTTATTCCCAGGTTGAGGGAATTAATTTTGGTGAGATTTTTTCTCTTGTTGCCAAGTTAACCTCCATAAGATTTATGCTATTTGTTGTTCTTGCATTTGATTTTGAAATAGAAAAAATGGATGTGAAGACAACATTCCTACATGGGGATATGGAAGAAGAAATCTATATGAAGCAACCAGAAGGGTATGTTGTCAAGGGAAAGAAGGAGCTGGTATGCAAGCTGAAAAAATCCCTGTATGGTTTAAAACAATCACCAAGGATGTGGTATCAAAAATTTGATACTTATATGCTGGGACTTAGCTTCACAAGAAGCAAAGAGGATCACTGTGTGTATTTTAAATTAATTGGTGATCATTTGATTTATTTGATCTTGTATGTGGATGACATGTTGTTGATAGGAAACAACAAGGAGATTATCCAGGATGTGAAAACTCAGCTGTCCTCTAAATTTTACATGAAGGATCTCGGTGCTTCAAATTTCATTTTGGGCATGGAAATTAAAAGAGATAGGAAAAAGAGGAAACTCTAGTTAAATCAGAGAAAATATGTCGATACAATATTGCGGAGGTTTAATATGTAGGAATGAAAACTGGTCAAGGTTCATATTCTTGTTGGTGTAAAGTTATCTGCAGATCAGTGTCCCAAGACACATCAAGAAGAGGATGACATGTCTCATGTTCCATATGCCAGTGTAGTTGGAATCTTGATGTATGCAATGGTTTTTACTAGATCGGACATTGCACATGTAGTGGGAGTTTTGAGCAGGCATATGTCAAAACCAGGGAAGGAGCATTGGACAAGAGTAAAAAGGGTTTTCATGTATTTGCGTGGCACTGCTAGCTATGGATTGTGATATGAAGGAAGAGAGGGATTGGACATAGTGGTGGATATACATGGATTTGTGGATGGAGACTGGGCAGGAGATCTAGATCGTAGGAGATCTACAAGTGGGTATGTATTTAACCTATTTGGAGGAGCAATAACTTAGATGAGAAAAAGATAGGTTGTAGTGGCACTTTCAACTACAGAAGCTAAATACATGGCAACCACTCATCCAAGTAAGGAAGCAGTATGGTTACAAAGATTGTGTTCAAGTATTTGGTTGGTACAACAAGCTATAAGTATAGATTGTGACAGTCAGAGTGCAATTTTTCTGGAAAAGAACCCAACTTATCATTCAAAGGCAAAACATATTGATATTCAATATCACTTTGTGGGAGACATGGTTGAAGAAAAGAAAGTATTGTTGATGAAGGTGGACACTGTGAAGAATGTTACAGATTTGTTGACAAAATCTGTGAGCACTGAGAAGTTCTCTTGGCATAGAGGATCCATGGGCATTGTTGCCCTGGATTGTTGACTATGTAACCTTGTAACCCCTGGTGTGCAAAGAAAACAACAAGTGGGGGAATGTTGGGTATGTGTTATATTCTTTGCATGATTGGGTGTGTGTTATAATCAAAAACTAACATAAGTAAAGATTGCATTAAATTCGATTCACTGTATAGTCTACCTCTGCCACATTTTCACAATATAGATTATGTCTGGAATATCTCTACGTAGAGACTAACAACAAAAAACCTCAATAAAAGAAAAGAAATTTACAACCCTTGTTTAACAAAAATTCTGTGCATCTAATGAATTGGGTATCAATCTTATGCGAAGAACGCCAGGGTAATAACCCAACACCACAAGGACTTTTCCAGATCTCTCAAACAGTTCTCTTGTTAGAAACTAGAATATATTTATGAGAAGGACCCGTATTAGATCTAGCACCATAATCCACATAGACCTACAAAACAAGTGAAGCATTCAAATTAGTCACGAAATAGAGGTCTTTTCAAAACGTGAACCTTTTTTTTTAAACATACAAGATAATGATTGGGTATAAAATATTACTTATCTTCGATTTTCCATAGGTAGGCTTCCAGTCTGAATCATGACCGTCGTTAGACTGAAAGGGGAGGAGCGAACGTGATCAAGCTAATGGGTACCCTCGCATCAAACAATGCCCCATCATTAGTTACAAATATCCAGTACAAAGAGTTGGGTTTTACAAGAAATGTGTCTTCATAAATGTACAGGAGTTTCGACATCGAATCGAGCAAACATTAAACAAAGGACAATTTTAATACAGTTATACAAAGTAACAGACGAGTCGCGGAGAATATATTAAAAATGAATTTCATAAGCCCATACACTGAAAATATGAGGATGCTTATTTTCTTTAAACACAGGAACCTATTTAACGGAAAAAGAAAAATTTAATTTAAACACAGAGTAAGATAGATACCCTTCTCCCTATGGTCAAACCATGGCCAAGACCATACAAATCCCGTAAACCATTGTCTATGACATGATATAGGAATTTCGAACCAAAGAGGTATCGCTAATTCAGGTTCTACAAAAGAAATTTATGAACGGTTATTCGTTCTTCTCAGTGGGGTTATGGGATTTTGGTGAGGGATATGTATAGTCGAAAGAAATCATAGAGGTGGTAGATAGAGCCAGGATAAGGAAATGATATTTAATCGTTATACAGAGAATACCCAAACACGACATATATCATTGTCAAAGCCGACCATCTGACAGTTCTCTAACTTTGGTAAACTAAAATGCATTACAATATGGCTCCCCAAACAATGATACAAAATAGCGAAGAGAAGTGGGAATGATAAGCATAAAGGCATACTATTTACAAATAATCCTCGGAAGCCCCAAGAAAACAAGAGAATGAAGTATCGAGCCTTTCAGGTAGGAGTGCGATAGGTAGAGCTACTTACCAGTAGCGAGGACAAACCATAATGCTTCTTTTGAGTTTCATTAATGAGGAAGTAACTTACTAACAATCAAATGTTAAATTGATAGCATGAATCATACCAGGTGGTTGGGTGAAAGACATCGCCTCCATCAAGAAAGTTCCCTAGTCTTTTTTTTTCCTTCGACAAGATTACGGAGTTGCAAAGCCAAATTCTCTAAGAACCTACTCATTATGGAAATGAAACCTCTATAACCCAAAGAGAACCTTACCGCATAGATTAAATGTTTCCGGTATGAAATAAGGGTCAACCATGTGAAGAAGTAAACTTGGCGCATCCACAGTGGACAAAGGGTCAGGTGATGGCCTCAAATCTCACACACACCATGGTCCATTAATGGCCTGGCCAATGTTTAACTCTCGACTGAATTGTTCCTACCCTTTCAATTAATGGGTTACGGATTAAATAAGCACCTGTGCATTTAAAGGAAGTTTTAACCCTAACCAACACTAACCTTGTTAATGCAACCTTTAGTTAGAGTTTCATATGGAACATGTGGAGTCAAGAAACTGCTAGAACAGGCTATTGGTTTCAAAATAATCGTTACATCAATATTAAACCAGGAAGCACTTACCCCAACCACATCCTTATTAATTCAAATATTTCGCAAAGGGGTATAACCTACCCCTTTACCTTTACTATTATTACAGGAATTATTTGATCAAGTGGTTAATGTTATGCATAAGGTTAGGGATATAAGTCCCAAAAATCCTTCGTAGTGGTAAGCCAATTATATGGATATATAATTCTTATATTGATATGAAAGTAAACATAATCTGCAAGACTGTAAGTGAGTTGTGGAACGTGGAATAAGCACATCTTGTAATATTGTTTCAAAGGTTTAAGTTGAGTAGTAATTTTACATGACGTCAGCCTTGAATCTTTTACTTTTAATGATGAACCCATTCAAAGGTGAATGCATAAAATAATTTTTTTTTTTTTTTTTTTATTCAATAGTTTTGAGGTTTATTAAAAAAAACATGGAATAT
>ML846083.1:47579-69371 GCA_009831015.1 Picea engelmannii | reverse complement strand
TGGCAAAAGGGTCTTTGAAGACATGTAGGACTATCCCCTTTTTAAAATCAGCCCAAAGACAATCTCTTTCATATGGTTTACCCTCCTCAAATGGACATGCAGCAAGATGATCATTTTTCACATCATCCACAACAGAGACATGCTTTATGTGCTCTGGGAAATATTTATATGAAACGACAACCTCATGTGTTTGAGAAAAAACCGAAAATACTCTCTCATGTTCTTGAATAAGAATGTCATCCTGGATTTTTAAAATTCTTGAATATGTAAAATCAATAGAGGTGAAATCATGAATGGATTCTGCAACATCCAAAAGACCTAAAACAACCTGCTCTTCTTCAGTATTTCTTTGTAACTTTGAGTAGCTATCTTTATTAATGTTTCTACTGCCTAGAATTTCTGCACATATAATTTCAATAGCCTGATTTTCAGCAATTTCTTCATGATACAAGTCTTCAGAAAATGAATGAGATGTAAAACAATTTGAATGATTCTCCCCAAACGTTTGACTGTAATAAGGCTGACAAGGCTATGAATTTTCATTGATTTCATGGGATATGACCTGACTGTCAACATTATGATGCATATTTGTTTCATTTTCAAGAAAAGAAGAAGCTAATGTTTGCTCAGAATGATCCTGTGTACCAATACAACTAGTCTCTACTAACTCTTCCTGATGAGAGGCTAGTTCGTAAAGGGCTTCTTCTATTTCATCATACATTAATTCTTCATCATTAATATCAATCCCCATGCATTGAATAAGGTTTTCAAAGTTTCCACAGAAGTTTTCAACTAGAACCAAAGATGGGTAACTTTCCTTATAATTCACACAAAATACTGAATAAAAGTATTCAAGGGAAAATAGACTAGCAGATGGAAATCCTTCATACCAGGATCATGATTATTCTTCTAAGGTTGCCATAAACATCTTCATCAAGCAGTCTTCAGAAAATTTAACCTCTAGCCTATGTATGTGCATGTGGAATTTTATCAAATGAAAGGCAGCATCATCTCCTTCTTGATCTTTGAACTTTGGCAAATATCTTTGCCAATATACACAAGGCATGCGATTTGGAAATCCAGGAATATGAGAGTGATTCATTGGATCATACCTTGCAGATATTGAACTCATCTTCGGACATTGGAGTCGCCAATGATGTTTTGGAAGCTGGATTCTCCATTGAGAGTGGAGTCACCAATGAAAACTTAAATTTTTGGATTCTTCTACCAGTGGAATCACCTTCAAACTGATTTTCTGATGTGTGGAGTCGCCAGAGCAGGAATACATCCAATATGTACCTAAGTGTCTACTGCTCTCAGACCTTAGAACTCAACCATGTCGTTCTTCCCAGGGAAAATTTTTCAATTTCATCCCCAGCAACGGTGCCAGAATGTTAGCACTCTATAAATTTTGTCCGGCTAAATAGACAAATGACAGAGGTAATTGTTTCAACCAGCTTTAGAGCTAAGCCACTAGCCTTCCCAACTCATAGAGGGCTCTCTCATGTCACTTTATATATCTATGGAAACCGACAGCTAGATTTGATTTGTTTGGGAGATTTTTAATAGAGTTGCTTTCGAAGAAGAGGGGAACACTATGGGCTATGGATTCAAAATTCTGAAAGTGAACAAAGACAATGCATAGACTGATAGAACTCTCCAAAGGACAAAGGATAAATAAGGTGATGAATCTGAGTTATTCTTGAAATAAAAATATGTGTAGGAAGATAAAGAAGACAAATAACTGCATCAGAGCATTGTTGAAACGAATTCTGAATAAGTTAAGAAGACAATCACATAGTTTAAATTGCTTAGACCAAGAGCATCACAGGATGAATTCTGGGCCTTTAAACTCTCCAATTTAAAAAGAAGAAAATTTAAATGAAATGACAGGCTACAGGAAATACATATGATGAAAGGAAACAAAGCTCATATCACCACCCGTTAGAATCTTTTCATGGAGACTTCAAAATATTCTGCATTTGTATTCAATTCAGATTCAGAAAATTTACAAATAAATTTTGATACAACCAAAAAGGTTCTCTTACACTTCTCCCAACCCTGATACATACATATCTCTTAACATTTATACAAACAGTGAGTCCCTTTGTTTCCAAACCAGTTACAAATAAAGAAACGTTTCGTTTGGAAACCGTTTACACGAAAAAGTAGGCTTCAAAATGCCACCTGTAAATATCAAAACATGATAGATGTGTAAAATATGAGAATGGGTTTTGTATATAATATCATTATGAATAAAAACCTCTCTCAGTTTCTCCAAATTCATCTCCAACTAGCCGGAACACGTGCCGCAAAAACATGTCTCAAACAGGAAAATATGGAAACTGAAAAATAGGGTTCAAATATTTTTTTCGAATCTTCTATTTCATGACACCTGTATAAAATCAAGGAGAGGTTTGTGTACCCCATCTCATTATGAGGAAAAAAATCTCTCAGTTTCTCCAAATTTATCTCTAACTAGTCGGAACACATGTTGCAAAAACATGTCTCGAACAGGAAAATACAGAAATTGAAAAATAGGGTTCGGAGATTTCTTCGAATTTCCTAGTCCGTGACACCTGTGTAAAATCTGGGAGAGGTTTTTTGTACATCAGTTTGTCTTGAATAAAATCCTCTCTCATTTTTGTGAAATTATCCTCCATCTGTCCGAGATCTACATTTGAAAAATATGTCTCTAATGGAAAAAAAATCTTGAATCCGGAAATATAAGGTCCAAGATGTCCTCAATTCTCCCAGTATGTAATAGCTACGAGAAATATGGGGGAGGTAATTGTTCTATGGCCCATGATGAGTATAAATCTCTTTCATTTTCTCAAAATCTGCTTTGGTTTTCCCATAATTCACCTTGGAAGACAACTGGTCAAAATTGCTTGAAATCATGGAAACTGAGACTTGAAAACTGATATGCGTGCAATGATCGAATTCGTCTGCAAATGGTTTAATCCCACAACTTAATTTCGCCATCCATTTCATAGAAATATCTGTAGTGCTTGTCTTTTAGAAATCTCGAAGACGAGGCAAAGCGGTTTTGAGTGGACCGATTTTCTCCCCGATGTACCTCTGGTGGCGCCACGCATCATGTGATGAAACTGCGATGGGTTTCCCCAGTCAACGATCGATTGTTTAATATGTGTGCTAGTTACATCTTCGATATGCACCTCAATCGTTGATCTAGGCCTCTTTCACGATCAACGGTTAGCCGAGTCCTACTCTTTGCATTTCCTCTATTTTATCCATACGTCTCCATATATAGTCAGGTCCTCTAATTCATCATTTCTGTATGGCGGTATAAACCTTCAACAAAATTTGGAAGATCATGTACCATCTAGAAATTACATGGTGATAAAAGTATACATACTGGATCCCCCACTCCTGTATCGGCATGATAAACCTCTGATGATTGGTCCTGCTATCAAAAAATCGAACCTGTAAAGGTATCCCTGTGGAACCAAAATATTCCCATCTATCACTATTACAAGAAAAATCTCTCTATGGCTAGGGTGAACCACAACAGACAGGAGTGACTGTAGAAATCGACTCAATTCCAACATATGCTATATAAACTAATGTGCAAAGGAGGTAAGAAAGATTCCTACCTCGTCCAAACGTTTGATGATGTCCACCATTGAGCACTTCGACCCAAAACTTTATACCTGCAACCAAGTTATCAACAAACAAGCAAAGCAAGCATATAATGATAATATAGCAGGTTAGCACATTAGATAGCATAATCCATTAATATTCAAAACAAACATGCCCATGCATAATAATACATATATTTGCAAGATATCAATTGGACGGGAAAGGAGTATTTCTATTAACAAATGATCAGCAGAAATGAAAACATTACAGACTTCCGTATTGGCACAGTTCGGAACCGAGAAACCAAGTTCCTTCCAACTGGGCCTCCACCACTTCAATCCTCCACAAAAGGCAAGCTCATATAAGGGAGACAAAGAGGTTCTCCATCAATAAGGGAAGAGCTTGGGAGCTGAACATTGTGTTCAAACTTAAAGGACAAAGGGATGCAAACTCAATAATGAAGTAATAATTTCTCCAGAGTAACTTTGCTCTCAAAGTTGAATTCTCTCTCCTTTTCCATAGCTCGGAATTGGCGTCTTTATAGCCTTCAAAATGCAACTGAAGGGCCCAGTCAGAACGTTTACAGTATATGGAAGGCCAAGGATCAGAGACCTTTTGTCGTGACATGGAAATTCGACATTTATTTTTTATTTTCTGGCACAAATCTCGATGTACATGGGTTGTAGTGGAGCAGTCAACGTATACACATGTTGTATAACTTGTAAGGTGCGTACAAGTGGAAAAATATTTATTTTTGTCTTTGGATTCATTAATCAGGGAAAGTAAGTCTGCATAGGGAAATGGAATAAGGCCCTCTCTTCAAGATTGCATAGGGTGAGGCAAATCTTGTTCTAACAAATGCCCCCTAATGTATGAGGTCAGAGGAGTATCTGTGATGGCCGAAATACATTATAAATAACCCAGAAGTGGAGTGGTAGAGAACCAGGTGGACAAAATCAATTTCTCATTACATTTTGTACTGACTTTGCATACATGGCTGCCAAAAATACACTGCGAATCCATGTGAAAAATATACCAAACAAGTGTTCGTGGCCATAAAATAGGCAAATATAAATGTTGTTACATGCCAATAGTTGTCATGGTCATGAACAAGGTTCAGTAAAACCAGTTTCAAAACCAATATGAGGATATCTTTATATCATGGAGTACAATCTGATCTCCCATGATCACTGAAGTCGTATAGGTACTGGTCCAATGAAAAGGAAGCAACGGCTCAGGAAAGTTGCGGCCACATAATGATGTCTTCAATTCTTCTATACAATCCGCCAAAGGGGCAAGTCTACATTATGTGAATAAAGGATTTGAGGTCGAACATAATGAAACATCATTTGATTACGGGTCATTGATGTATACTGTTAACAAACATGAGATAGCATACTGATAATGAAAGTAGGTATCAAGGCACTGAGTACATTCTTACAATTTTGAATAGAGTAGTCTGTGTCGAACACCTAAAGAATCCATCAATCAAGAGACATTGATGTATTCCCAACTATCGATGGCGAGAGAGCCTACCACTAATGACTGCAAACCTCAAGGTACTCATATTCCCAACTATCGATGGCGAGAGAGCCTACCACTAATGACTGCAAACCTCAAGGTACTCATAAGAATCTAGATCTCATTTCTAGATAATGATCTTATGTTGATGGAAAGAGACCTGCTGAAAGGAGATCATTAAGGAATCTCTCATTAGTCAGCACAAGGTACAAAGAAGGAGCTTCATGATTTGGTGGGAATCGGACAAAGAACAAGTTCACGAACCAACGACCTTGTGTGTCTTTCGCGTGTTCCAAGTGCAAGCAGTACACGAAAAAGACCCTCTAAAGAGAAACCAATGATGAAAATTGTCGACAAAGGTGAGGAGACCACCAATAAGGCTAATGGCATCCAAGAAACTGCATGAATCCAAATGTGTGAATAGATGTCTTTTCGTCGAACACAAGGGAAACCACCTAGTCAACAAACAATGATGAAATGTCGATTGTTGGGTTCAAGGTTACCTACCAATGATTAAAGTAGGACTAGGGTGCATGATAGGACTAAAGTATGATGTGATTCTGAGACAAACTGAAGGTATGGCCGACATGCAAAGTTAAGAGTTTTGAGGAGTGTCCGACATAGGTTGATAGACTTCCTTTGAACAAGAGCATGAGACATATGGTGAGCTCTGGTAGCATAGACCCAAAGATAAAACCATGAGATGCAGGAGGCATCAATGAAGTTCTTTGTAGGGACTGGAAGAGTAACTAGTCGGTAGAGAATGCTCTGTAACAAGTTCATCTTCCTAAGGTCATGCTAATCCCAAAATTATGAGGAATGGACTCAAAACGTTTTTTCTTTGTTCAAAGGCGACACGACTGCTGCCAAATATAATATAGTACTCCCTTCCCACCCATCGTTTTTTGGTTTTTCATAACAAACGAATGCTATGATACAGAGGAGGAAACGAGTGTCGCAAGTAAGAAAAACTAGTTCTAGTAGAGGAACATACATATGCTCAATGCAGGGAAGTGCATGCGGGAGATGGACACTCGGGGGATGTTCCCTCCTAGGTATAGGGTGTCAAATTGCGAAGGATATAAACAAGGCTCTGCTTAGTTGAAGATGCAAACCTGTTGAGGAAAACATTTTATAACGCAAAGTGAGAACCGACTATACGCTCAATACTGCAAGCAGGGGCATGAGATGCAATCACAACTTAACGCCAAAATATGTCATTTTTTATGTCTTTTAGTCTACTTGGTGTGAAAAAGGGGTAAACTTGTGCCAAGTAGACATCTTTTTAAATCCAAATTATGAGTGTGAAAATGACAAGTTCACTCGACGATCTTTTCTATTTTTGGTAACAAGTCGGAAAAGAGCTTAACTAAGACTTGTGATCTTTCAAATCCAATTTAACGAGTGTGAAAGGTACAAATCACTCAGCAATCTTTTCACTTTTTTAAATGCGAGATGGAAAAGAGCTTAAATTAACTCATTGACACTTTTCTAATCAACATGTAAAGGGGGAGGCCAAGGCTCCCATACCAACCTTCTACGAAATGTCAGTATCTTACGAATAGACGACATAATCTTGGGAAAACCCAAAGCTCTCCAATTCGAGGAGGATAAAGCATGAACTGAGGATATAGTCTCTGGGATAGATCGGACCATGTCTCTTAATGGAAAATGCACAGGCGGGGGTATTGGATACCCTGCAGGACTATCCCAATCAAAGGTGATCTCTTCAAAACTAGGAGGGAGAGGACTTGGTGAAAGGAAAACTCTCTCTCGTCTAGAAGGCGTGGGATTAGGAATGTTGACAACATGATTGAAGGACGCATCACTCTCTTCTGGGAGAGTAGGATTGACCAGAGATTTCACTGGTGTGACCACTTCTTCAATTATAGGTTGAAGAGGATGCATAGTAATAAGCATAAGAGATGCTTCACCTTCGACAAAGGGGGTGAGGTCAAGGGAGGATTGTGGTGGTGGGACCACTGAGTCGATCAAAAGAGGAGTAGTGTGAGGAGAAACTATGGATGCCTCAGAATCCAAAGGGCCCTTGGGTGAGGCCCATGCTTCTGGTATCCTAATAGTAACTAGACACAGACGAGTAAGATGATTTCCTTCACAAGTCCTGCAAAGGAACTTAGGCTTACATCTGAGACTTCTAGGTTTCTCAATGTCTCCAACATCGTTCACAAATGTTGGTGACATACTCTCAGCATGATAGGCAGGGGTGGGAGAGTCATCTCCTACATGGCGTACAGAGGTTGGAGATGCAGCATTGCTAGGACTTGTTGTGATAAGAGTGGTGCCCCCATCTTGACTAGTAGTGGTCATGTGTGAACTGTCAATAGGACTTGCAGAAGTAGTTAACCCATCACCAACATAACTGACATATGTTGGCGATGGAGCACCAGTATGACTAACAGTGACTAGGCAGCAACAGGCTATGGCATTTGATGCCAAGGTCCAGCGAAATATTGACTTTGAAACATCGCAGGCCAGGATGGGTCCTAGTTTACCCCCTTGTCCCTGTTTGGGAATGTAGTGTCCTCCATTTAATTGATTCAAACAGGTTTGAATGGGCATCATCACTGAAGTCTACGAAGAGATGGAAGTATGATAGGGAATATTTGAGTGATGATATATGTTGCCCCCTTGTGAAGGGGTTCCATGAAGAGGATAGCCCGAACCGTAAAACTGATTATCCCCATGAAAGACACCCAGAGATATATGTGGACTCTTTGTGGAAAAAGTGTTTAGAGGAATTGACATGGAGGGTGGAGGATACATGGATGGAGTGTAATAAGTAGAATAAGCACTCATCTGAGTATTGGATCCTGAAAGAGAATAACTAGGATTGGATCCGTAAGAGGGTAGGTTCCAACCTCCCATCATGAAAGCGGGTTGAGGTACATGACTCGTATCAAATGAGGATGTAGGCATTGGGGCCATGGTTCCCCCAAGTCCAATGCTAGGATTCATATACATGGACCAGGGAGAGGATTACACGAGTGAAGGCATATCACCATAAAACTGACTAGAGGCCCAAGGCATGAACTGAGTATCATAGTTATGCATACCATTATAAGAAACATGAGGATTTAACCCCATGAACTGAGTAGGCATCATGGGGTAGGTAGCGGTAAAGGAAGGATCTGAAGGGACTCCGTTATCCATGATAAAAAGGAACTCAGTAGAAACCCCTAAGGTCAACTAGTGAGCAAAGAGCACACCAAAAGTCAAATGACCAATATGCATGCAAACAGGCTAAAGTTGTTGAGTGGCCTCCCTCCCTAAAGAAGGTATGTCTCGTCCAAGAGGGACTTGAGACTCCCTACTAAATATCGGAGGTAACAGAATTAGTTATAGGGGTCCTCATGGGCTTAACAATCAGTCGGTCAAAGCCCCTCCCGAAGAGGTAATCCTCCATAAAGGTTATGTGTTTTCCAACACCTATCCGACCCAGGGTACCTATAGAATAACCCCTACAAGTAACCTATGAGATACCTAATTCAAGAAACTAATAAATCGTTGTATAACCAATGCACAGGGGAGCAGTCGTAAGTTTGGATCACCATATGGGCAGGGTAGCAAAGCCCTAAACCTTGAAAGTACCACCTCTCAAGGAGGTATGGGCACTAGCAAGATCCCCAAATACGAATAAATCCACAGAAATATCTCTTATGCTAGGCGAGTATTCGGGGGATATCCCTTCAACCAACTTCACGTGACCTCGTGATTAACTCCTGTGTCAACGGAGCCTCCTGATATTACCAATTATACAATGGATTTCTCCACTCCCTAACTCAGACACATATGTTGATTTAATTTCCTTGGAGAAGTTTACTCACAAAATCCTATTCCAAGGCACTAAATCCTAGACTAGTTTGTGCACACTAGAAAATAAAATCGTTACTAATAAGTTTTTAAATTATAGTGTTGATTTTATGGTCGTGATTACTCAAAAAGGTATATGGTAATGAAACCCATGGTGTTATGACGCTGCAAGAAAGTAAATATGAGGGTAATGCAAAGTCCTAACTTTAAATTTTGATGAATGACATGCTCTTAAAAAATGATGCAATTTCCAAATTCAAATCTATGATTCATAAGTAAAGATGTAATCTTTCACTGTATGTACTAAACTAATGATAAAAATTCGAAAGACAAAAAATTCCAAGCAATGCAAAATGCCTATTTTTTTGTATTTTCAATATATTAAAATTGAAAATGCATGGACTAAAAAGTAACTTGATATATAAACCTATTGTGTATAAAAGAAATACAACTCAAGCAGGATATCAAGCAGCAAATCACCCATCCCAATGTACAAGGACAATAAAAATGAAAAGATGAAGAGAAAAACTTCGCCCAAAAATTCAACAAAAAGAGGGTTTCCAGTCATCCCACGGGCACTCAACAGGCACTCAAGAAACCTAAGAAGGCTTAGCAAGCATAAAATCCCACCCAGAAAACATCAGACCAAACAAAACAGTGAGAAAAAAAAGGTGTACGCAACTATTTTGGAAAACAATGTGTATATACGCAGCTTGCAGTGAGACAGCACGCATGTGTACGCGACTGTCAAGAAAAAAGGAATGTATTTGCTTTGAAATAAGGCCAGGCAAGGGAAAAAAGGTTGAAAACTCATACCCAAAGTGAACATGAGTTGTCAAGCAGTGATACGACAAGAACCACAATAGAAACGAGAGAAATATAAGGAGAAAAGTACTTTAAACCCTAAGAAAGAAGATTCTTCCCCAGTATGGTCGCCAATTCTGTTATGAGGAAAATATCTCTATGGCTAGGGTGAACCACAACAGAAAGGAGTGACTATAGAAATCAACTCAATTCCAACATATTTTATATAAACTAATGTTCAAAGGAGGTAAGAAAGAGGCCTACCTCATACAAACATTTGATGATGTCCACCATTGAGCACTTCGACCCAAAACTTTATACCTACAAACAAGTTCTCAACAAACAAGAAAAGCAAGCATATAATGATAATATAGAAGGTTAGCACATTAGATAGCATAATCCATTAATATTCAAAACAAACATGCCCATGGATCATAATACATATATTTGCAAGATATCAATTGGACGGGAAAGGAGTATTTCTATTAACAAATGATCAGCAGAAGTGAAAACATTACAGACTTTGTATCGGCACGGTTCGGAACCGAGAAACCAAGTTCCTTCCAACTGGGCCTCCACCACTTCAATCCTCCACAAAAGGAAAGCTCATATAAGGGAGACAAAGAGGTTCTCCATCAATAAGGGAAGATCTTGGGAGTTGAACATTGTGTTCAGACTTAAAGGACAAAGGGATGCAAACTCAATAATGAAGTAATAATTTCTCCAGAGTAACTTTTCTCTCAAAGTTGAATTCTCTCTTCTTTTCCATATCTCGAAATTGGCTTCTTTATAGCCTTAAAAATGAAACTAAAGGGCCGAGTCAGAACATTTCCATTATATGGAAGGCCAAGGATCAGAGACCTTCTGTCATGACATGGAAACCCGACATTTGTTTTGATTTTCTGGCACAAATCCCGATGTACACAGGCTGTAGTGGAGAATCTAGCGTATACACATTCTGTATAACTTGTAAGGTGCGTACAAGTGGAAAAATATTTATTTTTTTCTTTGGATTCATTAATCAGGGAAAGTAAGTCTGCATAGGGAAATAGAATAAGGCTCTCTCTTCAAGATTGCATAGGGTGAAGCAAATCTTGTTCTAACAATCACCAAACTCAATCACGAGTATCAATGGGGAGAACATGTCTCGCCACATAGAATAGATATCAGCAAGCCCTCTCAAAGTAATCCCAGAGTGAAGTATGTTTCTCATTGGCACAACACGGACCCGCATCCGATGAAGCAAACCCATGATCAAATGGACTCCCAGATCCCATGGAAAATTTGGAAGTTCATCACTTCCAATCCCCACTAATTGTTGATGAACTAGACTGATAATTTTCATAATCCCTCCATCCTCATCCCAATGAGAATCTGAATCTATATCAACCTCTGAGACATCCTATGCCCCATGACCCAAGATACCCTCCATCACACCCAAGGCCTCAACTATCTGTCTCTGATGATCCACCCCTATCCTGATGTATGAAAATCAGACACTCATGTCAAGTGGTCTCGACCTACCAACTCTCCATGTCCCATGCCACTATCTATCTCCTCATGTGTTTTTGTCAATGATGAAAGTATCGGGAAATCCTAATGGAAATATATGCAATCGACTGTAGGACTGGAAAGTATCATATGCTTTGGTCAATCCCAAGGACTTGACCAAAATCTCATCCACCGACACCCATGGTAAATAATCACTTGTCCTCATCATTGAACTCCAACCATCGAGTATAGTAGTAGGTATCTCCACAAATTGCAAGTCAATCACTCTCCATCCATCATCACTCCTGTAACAACTTCTACTATGAAGGCGACCTCCCAGATCTATATATTGTTGCAAGGGAGATGAATCTACATGCTCTACTAAGTACATCTCCTCCCTGCAATCCATTATGTCCCCCTGAATCCCATTGTACACCTCTGTGGGTCTCTGTGAACTACTATTCATCAATGTATGCCCTTGCATACTCACGGAATCTCTTGTATACATTGTAACATCATGGATCCTGGGTGTACTACTGGGTCAACCTCTACATGAAGGTCAGTCAATCCTAGAACAAAAATGGAAGTGTCGTCATAACTACCCCTGGCTATGGAATCCCTATGTGTGTGTGTGCACCCAAATGTCTCAAAACCCCTCATGAAGGGTGGTCCCTATGGCCCATGGACATCCTCCTGCGTCTCTGGATCATATCTCTCCATACTCATCAGTGATCCTGGGTAATCCTCATGCTCCTCCATCAACTGGTGCTCCACTGCCAAACCACCAACATCCTCTAGCAATGTGGTTGAAGGATATATCTGACTATATGCTAATATAGATGTAGTGGAACTATGAATAGTCTCCTCAAGGAGATCCTATGATATGGACTCTGATTCTTGAAGGGTTGTCTGTGTGCCTTCCAAGAATCCCAATGTGCTCACCAACTCAAGAGTGAGTCGGTCCACCTCAATCTCCTTCTCCATCAGTTCCCTATGATACATCTCGCCTACCTCCAATAGGTAATATATATCCATCAACAATTGTTGGTAGTCAGCCTTTATCATAGTCACTCTCTCCCTGAGTGTATGAAAATCATCAATGGCAAGTCCCCCATCTGAACTATCATGTGCCATCAATTCCCTCCAATAATAAACTTCCATGAATGCATGTGTATCATTAATGCATCTAGTGGCTTCCATGATCATGTCCTCATTGACTCTCAACTGTCATGTCAAGTTTCGTGACTCTTGATCACAATCTTGTTGAGGTGCTACCTCATGCCTCTCACTGCTAGTGTCAATAATGGAATCCCCAACAACACACTCCTCAAAATATAAGGCATTGAACTTCCCATTGTCCACTGTGTTATTGAGTCCTCTTGTATGCCACTGCACACCATCACCAACTGCTACCCCCATCTAGATTGCAATGTACCCTGTATGGGAAGTTGTATCCTCCTGTGCACTTACTTTGCTAATTTCATATGCACCTAGATCCTATACAGATGTGTCCAGACATGATATATGGTCATCCCGACCAATAAGGAGTGCATCCTCATCATTGTAGATCGGTCCTGGAAGTGAGTATCCCATCAAACTGTCAGTCTCCACAACTTGATCTAACAATAGACTCCCCAAAAGAGGTGACTCACTCTCCTCATATTGATAGGTATGTATATAGTCAACTAGATCCAAACCATTCCTATCCTCCTGGGCTATAGATCCATATGTCCCTTGTGTTCAAATTCTACACAAGGCTCCTCTACCACCTCTGAAATGCTACTAATATCCTCAGTGTCATGTCTACCATAAATGTCCTAGAAGGTAAGGACTGTGTCACGCTCAACTCCATGGGAGGAACAATATACCCCATGCATGACCTCATACCAAGTGCTAACACATATGAATCTTCACACGTGTCACCACTATGTTGAAGTGTTGAGTCCTCAACACTGTTTAATATTACTCCTAAAGAACATGTGATATCATCCTGACCATCCAATTGTCCCTCTGATGTGCAAGAGTCCTAGGACTGCTCTAATGAGGCATCTAAGGCCTCATCCTCCTCTTCACTATCATAGTGCACCTCAATGTAATGCACTCTCCCTTTACCCCTGCATCTTTGATCTAGCTCCCAAGGCACTTTGCAACTGTAGCAAAGTTCCCTACACCTAATGGGTGTAGGCTCAAGTTGTGATTCCTTCCATCTACTATCTGGTAGTGATGTATCTACCTCCTTGACTGCTTTGTATTTGTTTTCCTCTTCTATATTGCTCCAATAATGGATTTCTTCCATATTTTTTTTCCAATGTGTAACCTCATCTTTGCTCCACCTAGGATTTTTGATGGATACAAATTGTTGAAATGTTACTTCAGCCCTGGATATCTCACTAAGGGCGTAATATTCCTCATCACAATATATGATCTCTTCTGCAAAATCCACATACTCCATCTCTCCTCTAGATCATCAATGTATATCACAGGTTGGCAAAGGAAATTCACTCTGATAGCACTGTAATGTTCCCAACCAAATCTGATGTAAAATTCAAATCTATGTGATTGAGGAATTTTGTCAAACACTTGGCATACAAGCTCCCAACTCCCTTGAAATCAATTCAATACTTGTTGTCCCAATTAACTCAAGTTTAATGGATTACATTTATGTCAAACACATCACATGAAACACCTAAAACCCTTCCCAATGAGTGGTTGCTTTGAATTTGTTTTTGTTGTTATGTTTATTTGTAGTTGATTGGTTGAAGTGTTTTGTCAAACACTTTGTGTGCAATGGTTGTAGCATTCATTTAAGTGTATTTTCTGATTTATTTGTCCCATATTTATTCATGGAATATATAAGGAAAACACATGAAATGATAACCAAATAAATCATAAACTAATAGCTATTAAACACCATAAGATAGTACCTCAAATCCTTGCTTTATTTAATATGCACTTGGTTGTCCAACACACAGTAATTTCCAGATCTGAAATGTATTTTCTATCACTGATATATGGCTGGAAAATATATACAAAATGCAGCCAAAGAAAGGCAAAGAGTCTCCCAATAGAATCCCTCTAACAACTGCTCCAAAAATATGTAATTTCTTCAGCAAAGGATGGCCCCAATGACAAGATATGTGCCCTTCTTGGTCTAAATTCGCCCTGGTTGAAGATGATGCTCAATCCACCAATGAAATGGCCAATCTCTTCATAAATAATTCACCCAATATGTATAGAACTCGATCCCAACAAGTAGAAACTGATACAACCCAGAAATATGAAGATTTCCACTACCAGATGTGCCCCTCCAAGCAATATTTCACCATGCTTCACAAATGAAAGACTGAAATGGATCTGAACTGAATAGAAATTGATGTATAATGGTGAGGGAGGAATATTTCACCTATGTCACCAAGCTTGGACTAGGTTGGGTGGGATCTTTCACCATTGAGTTGATCTCTAGGGTTTGTTCAGTCAAAACCCTCAAAACCCCAAGTGCATGGGCTCTCTAGCAAGAAGCCAGACATCAAAATGATAAACAACATAATGAGAGAATAGATGCTCCTATCTCTCTTTTATCCCCCCTATTCACCTTTTATCTCCAAGTGAATTTCACTTTGTTTTATTATTCCTTAATTAAATCACTTAATTAATTAATTAATTAATTTACCTCTAAAAAGTGATTTATCCATCTGTATGGCTTCTTCGACCACTGAAAATCACTTCTCATCAGTTTATCATGTAGTGCTCTTCCTTTCGATTCCAATGAGATATTACACTAAGAGGTTTCTCCAAGTATTATGACCTTCTTAGTGAATTTAATTAAAATATAACCCATAATAACTCAAAATTATGGAAATCGTCGGAACACAATGGAACTAAAACCAAGCTATGTGGAATGGATCATGATGATGAAATATGATGACGATGCAAGTCGGTCCCAATAAAACCCCTCAATATCTCCAGAGCTCGTTGTCAACCCCATATGGCTACTTTGGCAAGCATCCCACTCTGTAACATAGCAACAACCAAAATTGGGGACATTACATCTAACAAAGATGTCTTCAAATAAGAAATTTACTACAGATTGTTCAGTAGCATGAGGTAAATCTTTCACTTCAACCCATTTTGTAACGTAATATGTGCAAATTAAAACATATCTTTTCCTTTTTGATGGTGGATTTATCGGCCCTATGAAATCTAAAGCCCATTTTTCAAACGGTTCTATCATGACCTAATGCTGAAGTGGCATTTCATTGGTTGTAGTATGATGCCCCATCCTTTGAAAATTATCGCAGCTCCTCACATATTGTTTGGTATCCTTAAAAATTGACAACCAATAATATCCCAATTGAAGAATCTTATAGGTTTCCCTTTTGTCGGAAAAATGACCACCGCAAGGCTCATCGTGACAAGCCTTCAAAATTTCAAACATTTTGTCCTCTCTAACACATCGATGGATGATCATATATGCTCCTATGTAGAATAGGTCTCCTTCAATCCAACAATACTTAGCACTTTTCCTAATAACTCTTTTTTTTCTTTTGCTGAAAAGTGCAGTAGAAATTTTCATGTAGACAAGTGATTTGCGATGTTAGAAAACCATGGAGTCTTAACAAAAACTACAAATAAATTTTCATCTAGAATGTATCAATTTCAAGAAAGGTCTCACGAGGATTATTTAATCAAGAAAGGAAATATGCCACCATGTTTTCTCTTCCTAGCCTATCTTACACCGTGATATTGAATTCCTGCAAAAGAAGAAGTCATCTTGTTATCCTACCATTAGTTATGGATTTATTCATAAGATACTTGATGGTGGAATGTTTTGTGTGCACAAAAATATCATATCCTATAATATAATGTCGGAACTTGTTTATTGCATAGAAAACTAACAAAATAGATTGCATAATGTTGTTGGTTCTCTTTTTGTCCCAAAATTGCTCTTATTGTTTTATTTGAGGCATATTTCGATAGATGGAATGGAAATGTCCAATTGGACCCTCTCGGTACTAGAGTGGTAGAAAGTTTTTATTTTAACACATCAAAGAAAACTTGGCAATTAGTGTCCCAGTAAAATTTGAAATCTTTAGCTAATAATTCGAATAAAGGAGATGCATTTTTTTTTAAATTTATGATAAATCATCTATAGTACCATGCATGAGCAAGGAAACTTCTCACATCCTTTTTAGTGGATGGAGAGGGTAAATTGACAATAACCACAATTTTTTTCGGATCTACCTTAATACCTACAGCTGAAATATGGTGACCAAGCACAACACCTTCAGTACGCATCATAATGTTTTTCATTTCTCAAAACAAGGTATGTTTCTTGGCATCTATTTAAAAAAAATTCCAAGTTCTCTAAAGCCTCCTCAAAAGTATCTCTATAAACCAAAAATTCATCCATATACACAACTACACAATCATCTACCAAATCAGAAAAAATAGCCAAGACTTCCCTTTGAAAGGTGGCTATTTCATTATAGATTCCAAAGGACAATACCTTGTAGGCATAAGTTCCCCAAGGACAAGTGAATGTCATTTTGTCTTGATCTTCAAGCGCTATTTGTATTTGGTTATAGCTGTTGAAACCATCGAGGAAAGAAAAATATCTATTTCCATCCAATGTGTCCAGGACTTGGTCGATGAAAGGGAGAGGGAAGTGATCTTTTAATGTGGCCTTGTTGAGTTATCGGTAGTCAACACATACTCACCATTTCTTACTTTTCTTAAGAACTATAACCAATGGTGAAACCCATTGGCTCTCTCAGATAGGATAAATGAAGCCTACATCTAATAATTTTTGTAGCTCCTCTTTTACAATGTTCTTTAAGGCGGGTTTCATTCATCTTTGTGGTTGTCAAACCAATCTTACATTTTCCTAGGTGTATATATGGTGGGTGCAAGTATCTGGGTGAATCCCCTGCATATAGGTATATTCCCAAGCAAAGTCTCTAGAATATTTCTTTAATACATAAAATAATTGGTTTTGTTGTGATTCATCAAGATCAATATTAATATTAAGGCTTTTTTCCAGGAAATATTTCAAACATTTTATTACATGAAGTAGATACAGTGTTTATAGGAAATATTGAATCAAACAAAGATGTCAAACTATCTATAGTACAGGTTTCTTGAAAATGTTGTCCTAATAGAAAATCAACATAAAGTTGCTCAGAATCCCTTGTAGAAGCTTTCTCATACTTATGCTCAGAATTTGATGTATGAGATAATGTTGTGTGCCCCGAAAATACAGAGGAGAATCAGGGTAAGAGATGTAATGATTAAAATGATTATCACATGTATTTCCTTTTATGTTTAGAGCTTAAGAAATTGTTAAGACATGTTGAATTATTTCATTTTTTGTATATCTGTCCTCTCTCCATTTAATTTTGGAGAATCAGGATAAGAGATGTAATGATTAAAATGATTATCACATGTATTTCCTTTGATGTTTAGAGCTTAAGAAATTGTTAAGACATGTTGAATTATTTCATTTTTTGTATATGTGTCCTCTCTCCATTTAATTTTGTCCAACTCATTAACTGATTTAGCTGGGGGATAGAGTTGGATATGTTTTATCTTAGAACCACTTGTGATTGTCATGTTTTCGGAACGACAACTAATGTATGTGTCGGTTTTCGCTAGCCATAGTCTTCCCAATATCAATGAATTTCCTCCTAAGCTACAATTTGGTTATAGTATCATAAATTATACTAGGTAATTACAGGAGTCCAGTGAAACAATGACATCTTCAACTATTCCCTTAGGCTTAATCCTCAATCTGTCTGCTAACTCCAAAACCATAGAGGTAGGTCTGAAATTTTGAATGTTGAAATTTTTCATAGTTCCCAATGTCATGACGTTTATGGAAGCACCTAAATCAATGAGTGTGTTTGGTAAACAAAGGTTATTAATAGATTTTGTAATGACTAGTATGCATGGGTCAACATACTTTTTAGTGATTGGTGTTGTAGTTTTCAAACTAGCTTAATGTCCAATCACTTGTATAGTTTTTGGATCCTTTCTTTTTCTAGTAGTATTTTTATTGCATATTTCCCTTATTGTTTTTGCATATATGGGAATCTCTTTAATGGCCTCCAGTAGGCGAATTTTTATACTGATATTTCTCAATTCTTCCAAAATATCAGTTTCAGGTAAAATCTCTAATTTTTCTTGTTTTTCCAACAGTAATCTCTCAAGAAAGGGTGTAGTTTTTGGTTAGCAATTTTTTTCTTGTAGATTGATTGTTTTTTCAATTGTTTTATTTTCATCTGACAGATTTTCCTCTGATTCCTCTTCATTTATTTTTGGGGATTTTGGGTTTAGTAATCTCTCTGAGCGTAAACTTATTTCTTGCAATGGTGTAGAGAATTCTTGTAATTGTGCAGGAAATTTCTATAATTGTACATGAAATTCTTGTAATAATATAGGAGTGATAACGTAAGTGGGAAAAGTATTCACTTCAGCATTGTAGATTGTTTTGTTCTTTGATTAATTGGGTTTGCTACAAGCTGAGAGGGGATTGAGGTAGGTCATGGTGGTTTTTGAGTTGAAGGAAGTTGTAGAGATTGGGATTGTGTTCATTTTGGTGGCGTTGGAATTGATTGGAATGGTTATTGTATAGTTGCAGGGTATTCTAGAAATGGATGTTGTTGAGGATAAAATGGTTGTTGGTAGGTTTTTTGGGGATAAGGTGGTTGTGAATAAGATTGTTGGTGTTGATATTGAGGTACATATGGTTGAAAATTATAAGCAGACTGATTACCGGGGTTGTTGGATTTCCAATTTTGTTGATAAGATTGATTGATTTTTTGTTGGGGCGGCCAGAGTTTCCATGGCATGGGAGCATTCCAAGTAGTTTGTGCAGAAATTTGAGTAGGAAATGCAAAAAATTGTTCAGATGGATCATGAAGCATACATGTCCTTGGTTGCCAAGGTCTCTGTGGTGCAATGTTGTAAATTGTTTATGATGCTTCATTATCTGCTTGATATACTGCTTTCATTCCAGGCAATGATGGGAAGTCTTTAGTTGTGTGTTTTTCTGCACAAATTCCGCAAATTTGAATACTCTTTAGTGGACATGCATTCTTTGGATTCCGTTTTCTACAATGAGGAAAATAAATTGCTAAAGCTGCATTTTCTTCTTCCTATCTTTTCTTAGTGTTAAAAGCATCAAATTATGAAGATAATGTACCCATAAGTTCAGTTTTGAAGTTTTCTAGCAAATTACCAATTTTTGCTTTAGTAATTCTCCCTGTTGCAGTTTTTGTGACTTTTGAGAGTGCATCCCTTTGACTTTTTCCTACTTTAGCTTTCCTTCTAGAGTATTTTCTACACATCTCACAAATATGATCAAATGGTAAAGAAGAGATATCCCCTGAACCCATTAAATTTATAACATCTATGTATTCATCTAGAAGTCCTTTCAAAAATATAGTGCAAATAAGATCAGGGTTTATAGTACTATGTTTTGACTTTTGTAGGTTATACAAAAATCATTCCAAGTAATATTCTAGACTCTCATCCTCCTGTTGATACATTCTAAAGATGTCCTCTTTGGAATTATGAGGTCTACAATATGCTTGATATTTCTTGAGGAAAATCTTCATCGTTGTCTCCTAATATGCATTGAATTTTTCGCCTAAACTCATGAACCAGTTTAGTGCACTTCCTTTTAAAGTTGCAGTAAATAAACGAATTTATGTGCATCATTTGTATAACCATAATTTCTACACAAGATGTCAAATTCAAATATGAAAGCATCAAGATCCTCAGAAGGTGAACCATAAAAGTTGGGAATAACTGAGGGAGAAATAGTTTGGAATATTTTTCATTTTTACCTCATTACCAAGAGCTACAGGTACATCTATAATAGGAAATCTGAAAGTGACTTCACTTTCTTCTTCTCCATTTGCTTCACCTTCTGCTCTTTGTCTTCTTTCTTCTCTCTCTGCATGTGCTCTTTCTTTTCTTAGTCTTTCTTCTTTAGTTTCTCTTCTTCGCCTTTCTCTTTCTTCTCTTGCCCTTCTTTGTTCCACTGTTTCTGGTATTCAATCATCTTCATATTCTATTCTTCTTCCATCTGGTGCTCTTCTTGGACCACCTCTTTCTACATGTGACTCAAGATATTCCATTCATTTTCCCAAAAATACCCAAAACTGTTTGTTCCAATATGTTGGCTCGTCTTCTGAATCTTCAGATTGTTCAACAACCTCCTTTGTTTGTGTTTTCTTAGTTCTTTATCCAACAACTTGTTTTCCTTTTTCCTTCTAATCACTTGTAACTCAGTTAGTAGTGGATGATCTTATGAATGGTTTAATGGGAAATGATTGTGCTTGAATTGGTGGTTTTGTGGGGGGTTTGTATTTTTCAGAAACTTTTTTTTTCTTATTTTTCTGAGAGTTTTTGTTTTCCCGATTTAGATGAAGCGAGTTATTTTGTTTTAATAAACCTACCCTTGTTATCCCTAGGTATAATTGTCTTATTCATGAAAACCACACATGAATAGGACTTGCACACACTCACTAAAGTGAATGCACATTTCTTAACTCTCATCTTACCACGTGCATTCCTCCCAGTCCTAAATGTGTGAACATTCAATAAAAAAATCAATCAAAGAAAGAAATAAAAATAAAAACAACAGAAAAATTTAACCCTCAAAATCAATTATTTTAGTGCCTCCCTAGCAACGACGCCAAAATGTTGGGCTAACTTAGTGGTCTAGGTTCCTTAATATTTAATTATCAATATGGGTAGGTAAACTTGTCAAACATAGGCACAATATGTGCATAATTGACTTTGAACTTTCTCCAAAGACTTCTATTGAACTTGTCGGACTCACAAACAGATGGTAAAATTATTCAATCAGTTGGTTCAGGTTTAACTATCAGATGGTAAAGACTCGGACTACAAATAGATCACTACTTTCACAAATGTGCCTCTTGCATAACTCACTTTTTTAATTTGACCGAACTTGTGATCAAAGAAATTATTTTGGTTTATGAGTTAAAGGTAACTGGATCAAACTTAAACAACTGGAAAAGTGTTTCATCACAGGAAATTACAGTTTTGGTTGCCCTTGAGAATGTTTTATGAAGTTGTTTGTATGGCACAAAAGAAAAAAGCTTGTTCAATTCAAGTTGAATACTTTGAATGTCTATATATAAACCAAGGCATCCACTAAACTCAAAGATATTAAGATCTGTACAATATTGTAGAAAGGAAATTCTCGCTTGATTGCAAATTAAAACAAAATCATTAATCTATAGAAATCTGAATATGTTAGGGTCCTAACCTGCACATAGGTAGAACAATATATTCAGATGTAATAAAGGTCAATATTAATAAGGCCTTTCAATAAAATAGAATAAGGTGGATGTAAGAAGACATAACAGAAGCTTTCGCTTCTAGAAGGATCTTCCTCTAGATTCTTCTTTTTAGTATAAATAGGAGTCGAGGGTATGAGAACCCTAGCTTGGATATTATTGTAATAGAGCTCTTCTCAACTGGAGGTTTCCCCCTCGAAGAGGCCCGTGA